>JAKKIH010000028.1:0-217500 GCA_022828995.1 Vimba vimba | reverse complement strand
CTCTCTGTCACACACACACACACATTCACGCACATACACTCACTCACGGACATACACTCACACATGCACACACACACACACACTCTATCTCTCACACACATATACACGCACATACACACACACACACTAACTCGCTCTCACACATACAGACACGCTCACACACAGACACACACACACAAGCAGACACACACGCACACTCAAGAGTTTATGAGTTTAGAGTTTATAAGTGTATCAATTGATGAGTTTATAAGTGTATGAGTTTTTGAGTTTATAAGTTTAAATGAGTTTAGAGTTTAAGTTTAAATGAGTTTAGAGTGTGTGTGTGTTCACACACACACACACACACTCTCAGAGTTTATGAGTTTAGAGTTTATAAGTGTATAAATAGATGAGTTTATACGTTTAAATGAGTTTATAAGTGTACAAGTTTTTGAGTTTAGTTTATAAGTTTAAATGAGTTTAGAGTTTATAAGTTTAAATGAGTTAAAGCTTAAGTTTGAAGTTTAAAGTAGTTTAAAGTAGTTTAAAGTTTATATTAGTTTGAAGTTTAATTTAGTTTGAAGTTTAAAGTAGTTTAAAGTTTAAAATAGTTTGAAGTAGATAGATAGATGAGTTTATTAGTTTAATTGAGTCTCAATGGCTCATATAGTATATAGAACGGCAGTTTGAATTAGTCTTCAAGGTGTTTAGATTTAAATTTTCGTCGGTTGGTCAGTTTGAATCTGGATTTGAATTTTTTAGAACTCCCCAATGCAAGTCAATGGGAGTTTTTCCGAGTTTTGATTGTCATTTTTAGGAAAACCGTAAGTCCGATCAGTCTGAAAATAGATAGCACACTTAGTCAGAACAGTTTGAGTGTCTGAGCCGAGTTTGGAGTATGTAGAGTTAAAGCTCTAGGAGGAGTTAGATATAGACATTTTTTGTCTCAGAAGAATAATAATAACTAGAATGTACATTTCCTGAAGAAAATGTGAAGTGGTGCTTGCAGTGGCAAAACTCGCCACTCGGTTGCTAGAGTGTGGTACATGATTGCATACGAGCCAACAAACATGTCTGTACGATGTTCTGGTGCTGAGATATGGCTTATTCATATTGTTCAGGTGGTTGCTAGGGTGTTCTGTGTGGTTGCTAGGGCTTTTCTATGTGGTTGCTAGGGTGTTCTGGGTGGTTGCTATGGTGTTCTGGGTGGTTGCTATGGCGTTGCTAGGCGGTTGCTAGGATATTCTGGGTGGTTACTAAGGCGTTGCTAAGCAGTTGCTAGGGTATTCTGGGTGGTTGCTAGGGCGTTGCTAGGCAGTTGATAGGGTGTTCTGAGTGTTTGCTATGGCGTTGCTAGGCGGCTGCTAGGGTATTCTGGGGGGTTGCTAGGCGGTTGCTAGGCTATCCTTGGTGGTTGCTAGGGCGTTGCTAGGCAGTTTCTAGGGTGTTCTGGGTGGTTACTATGGTGTTGTTAGGCGGTTGCTAGGGTATTCTGGGTGGTTGCTAGGGCGTTGCTAGGCAGTTGCTAGGCAGTTGCTAGGGTATTCTGGGTGGTTTCTAGGGCGTCGCTAGGCAGTTGCTAGGGTGTTCTGAGTTGTTGATATGGCGTTGCTAGGCGGTTGCTAGGGTATTCTGGGTGGTTGCTATGGTGTTGCTAGGTGGTTGCTAGGGAATTCTGGGTGGTTGCTAGGGTGATCTGGGTGGTTGCTATGGTGTTGCTAGGCGGTTGCTAGGTGGATGCTAGGTGGTTGCTAGGGTGATCTGGGTGGTTGCTATGGTGTTGCTAGGCAGTTGCTATGGTATTTTGGGTGGATGCTAGGGCGTTGCTAGGCAGTTGCTAGGGTGTTCTGGGTGGTTGCTAGGCAGTTGCTAGGTGTTCTTGGGGGTTGCTAGACAGTTGCTAGGGTGTTCTGGGTAGTTGCTACGGTATTTTTGGTGGTTACTAGAGTGTTTCTAGACGTTGCTAGGGTGTTCAGGATGGTTGCTAAGGTATTTTTTTTAGTTGCTATGGTGTTACTAGGTGGTTGGTAGTTGTCAAAGATGGTTACTATGGAGTTTTTATAGAGTTATTAAAATCTTTAATAACGAGTGCCTTCAGTACGGCTATGGCCGAATAGGCACAAGCATGGAGCGATATCGCAAGGCCATGAGAGTAAAATTGCTTTAAAAAATAAAAAAAAAATAAAAAAATGTTTTTTTTTGGTTTAGGGTGGTTGCTAGGGAGCTCTTAGTGGTTGCTAGGGTGCTGAAACTGGTTGCTAGGGTGTGGCTATGAAGATTTTAGGCCATTACTTATTGGTTGCTTGATAATATAAATCCTCTGAGGGAGAGAGAGAGGGAGAGACGCAGGGGTGTCAGGCCCTTTGGAGTCTGTGTGTGTGAAAACGTCGGTTGGGATTCAAATATTTTTAGAACTCCCAATGTAAAGTCAATGGGACTTTTTTGGCCGCTTTTTCGTCCGCTGTGCGAACATCGTACACCCGATCGCTTAGAAAAGTCATAGCACACCTCTCCTCAATGAGCCGCTCGATTTGACGCCTCACTCAGGGGTCTGTGACAAACGGTGCGGGGCGAGTTTCGCGCCAAACTTTTGTGTGGAAGAATAATAAAAAGAACTAGAATGTACATTTCCTGAAGAAAATGTGAAGTGGTGCTTGCAGTGGCAAAACTCGCCACTGGGCAGATGCTAACACAATTAACATGTTGTGATACCATGATATACCACGTTTTAGCATTATTTACTACGATTTACCACATTCCAGCATGATTTACTATGATTAACATGTTGTTAGAATGATGCTAGCATGATTAGCATGTTGCTAGCATGATTAGCATGTTGGTTGGATGATGCTAGCATGATTAGCATGTTGCTAGCATGCTTTTAACAAGATGCTAGCATGATTAGCATTTTGCTAGCATGTTTTTAGCTAGATACTAACATGATTAGCATGTTGCTAGCATTATGCTAGCAAGATTAGCATGTTGCTAGCATAATGCTAGCATGATTAGCATGTTGCTAGCTTGATTAGCATGTTGCTAGCATGATGCTAGCTTGATTAGCATGTCGCTAGCATGTTGCTAGCTTGATTAGCATTTTGCTAGCATGATGCTACCATGATTAGCATGTTGCTAGCATAATGCTAGCATGATTAGCATGTTGCTAGCTTGATTAGCATGTTGCTAGCATGATGCTACCATGATTAGCATGTTGCTAGCATGATGCTACCATGATTAGCATGTTGTTAGCATAATGCTAGCATGATTAGCATGTTGCTAGCTTGATTAGTATGTTGCTAGCATTATGCTACCATGATTAGCATGATGCTAACATTATGCTAGCTTGATTAGCATGTTGCCAGCATGATGCTAGCTTGATTAGCATGTTGCTAGCATGATGCTAGCATTATTAGCATGTTGCTAGCATGTTTTTAGCAAGATGCTGTTGCCAGGTGGTTGCTAGGGTGTTCTAGGTGGTTGCTATGGTGTTGCTAGGCAGTTGCTAAGGTTGCTAGGCAGTTGCTAGGGTATTCTTGGTGGTTGCTAGGGTGTTGCTAGGTGGTTGCTAGGGTGTTCTGGGTGGTTGCTATGGTGTTGCTAGGCAGTTGCTATGGTATTCTGGGTGGATGCTAGGCCGTTGCTAGAGTGTTTTGGGTGGTTGCTAGGCAGTTGCTAGGTGTTCTGGGTGGTTGCTAGGCAGTTGCTAGGGTGTTCTGGGTGGTTGCGAGTGCCTTATGTATGGCCGAATAGGCACAAGCATGGAGCAATTTCGCAAGGCCACGAGTGTAATATTGCTTTAATTTTTTTTAAAAAGCAGTTGCTAGGGTGTTCTGGGTGGTTGCGAGTGCCTTCAGTACGGCACTCGGCCTGCGGCCTCGTGCCTATGGCCGAATAGGGTGTTCTGGGTGGTTCAGTACGGCACTCGGCCTGCGGCCTCGTGCCTATGGCCGAATAGGCACAAGCATGGAGCAATATCGCAAGGCCACGAGTGTAATATTGCGTTAAAAAATACAAAAAAATGTAAAAAAAATTTTTTTTTGGTTTAGGGTGGTTGCTAGGGAGCTCTTAGTGGTTGCTAGGGTGCTGAAACTGGTTGCTAGGGTGTGGCTATGAAGATTTTAGGCCATTACTTATTGGCTGCTTGATAATATAAATCCTCTGAGGGAGAGAGAGAGGGAGAGACGCAGGGGTGTCAGGCCCTTTGGAGTCTGTGTGTGTGAAAACGTCGGTTGGGATTCAAATATTTTTAGAACTCCCAATGTAAAGTCAATGGGACTTTTTTGGCCGCTTTTTCGTCCGCTGTGCGAACATCGTACACCCGATCGCTTAGAAAAGTCATAGCACACCTCTCCTCAATGAGCCGGTCGATTTGATGCCTCACTCATAGGTCTGTGACAAACGGTGCGGGGCGAGTTTCGCGCCAAACTTTGTCCAGAATAATAAGAATAAGAATAAGAATAATAAGAAGAAGAATAATAAGTATGCAAGAGAACACTAATGATGCCTTGCTTTCAGCAAGCACCATTAATAATAATAACTAGAATGTACATTTCCTTAAGAAAATGTGAAGTGGTGCTTGCAGTGGCAAAACTCGCCATTGGGCAGATGCTAACACAATTACCATGTTGTGATACCATGATAAACCACGTTTTAGCATTATTTACCATGATTTACCATGATTCTAAGATGATTTACTACGATTTACCACATTCCAGCATGATTTACTATGATTAACATGTTGTTAAAATGATGCTAACAGGATTAGCATGTTGTTAGCATGATTAGCATGTTGGTTGGATGATGCTAGCATGATTAGCATGTTGCTAGCATGATGCTAGCTTGATTAGCATGTTGATAGCATGATACTAGCTTGATTAGCATGTTGCTAGCATGATGCTAGCTTGATTAGCATGTTGCCAGCTTGTTTTTAGCAAGATGCTGTTGCCAGGTGGTTGTTAGGGTGTTCTGGGTGGTTGCTATGGTGTTGCTAGGCAGTTGCTAAGGTATTCTGGGTGGTTGCTAGGCAGTTGCTAGGGTATGCTTGGTGGTTGCTAGGCAGTTGCTAGGGTATTCTTGGTGGTTGCTAGGGCATTGCTAGGTGGTTGCTAGGGTGTTCTGGGTGGTTGCTATGGTGTTGCTAGGCAGTTGCTATGGTATTCTGGGTGGATGCTAGGGCATTGCTAGGCAGTTGCTAGGGTGTTCTGGGTGGTTGCTAGGTGTTTTGGGTGGTTGCTAGGCAGTTGCTAGGTGTTCTAGGTGGTTGCTAGGCAGTTGCTAGGGTGTTCTGGGTGCTTGCTAGAGTTTTTTGTGGTTACTAGAGCATTTCTAGACGTTGCTATGGTGTTCAGGGTGGTTGCTAAGGTGTTTTTGTTAGTTGCTATGGTGTTACTAGGTGGTTGGTAGTTGTCAAAGATGGTTACTATGGAGTTTTTAGAGAGTTCTTAAAATCTTTAATAACGAGTGCCTTCTGTACGGCACTCGGCCTGCGGCCTTGTGCCTATGGCCGAATAGGCATAAGCATGGAGCGATATCGCAAGGCCACGAGAGTAAAATTGCTTTAAAAAATATAAAAAAAATAAAAAAATGTTTTTTTTTGGTTTAGGGTAGTTGCTAGGGAGCTCTTAGTGGTTGCTAGGGTGCTGAAACTGGTTGCTAGGGTGTGGCTATGAAGATTTTAGGCCATAACTTATTGGCTGCTTGATAATATAAATCCTCTGAGGGAGAGAGAGAGGGAGAGATGCAGGGGTGTCAGGCCCTTTGGAGTGGTGTGTGTGTGAAAACGTCGGTTGGGATTCAAATATTTTTAGAACTCCCAATGTAAAGTCAATGGGGACTTTTTTGGCCGCTTTTTCGTCCGCTGTGCGAACATCGTACACCCGATCGCTTAGAAAAGTCATAGCACACCTCTCCTCAATGAGCCGCTCGATTTGACGCCTCACTCAGGGGTCTGTGACAAACGGTGCGGGGCGAGTTTCGCGCCAAACTTTGTCCAGAATAATAAAAAGAACTAGAATGTACATTTCCTGAAGAAAATGTGAAGTGGTGCTTGCAGTGGCAAAACTCGCCACTCGGTTGCTAGGGTGGTGTACATGATTGCATACGAGCCAACAACCATGTCTGTACGATGTTGTGGAGCTGAAATATGGCTTCTATATGTTTCAACATGGTTGCTAGGTGGCTCTAAACGGTTGCTAGGGTGTGAATACACAGTTACCATGGTGATATTTACAGACTGTTTCCCAACCGAAACAAAAGAGCCAACCCCCATCTCTATACAATGTTCTGATGCAGAGACATGGGTCTTGATAAGGGGGTTGCTAGGGTACTCTGTTTGGTTGCTAGTGATGGACTTGGCAGGTGCCAATCATGAAACTCCAAAGGCTTCTTGTCACTATGAATGATATAAACCAACTCCCATGCCTCTGTGACATTCAGAATGGAAGATATCCCTCTTTGGATTTTGGTTGCTAGGGTACTCTGTTTGGTTGCTAGGAAGTGGCTTGGCAGCTGCCAATCATAAAATTCCAAAGGCTGCTTGTCAGTATGAATGATATAAACCAACTCCCATCTCTATACGATGTTCTGATACAGAGATATTTGTATTGTTAAACGGTTGCTAGGGTACTCTGTTTGGTTGCTAGGGAGTGGCTGCAAAGGCTTCTTGTCACTATGAATGATATAAACCAACTCCCATGCCTCTGTGACATTCAGAATGGAAGATATCCCTCTTTGGATTTTGGTTGCTAAGGTGCTCGACAATGGTTGCTAGGGAGGGGCTAGGAAGTGTTGAGGTGATTCATGATTGGCTGTTTGCTGCCCCGAGTCAACTGAGACCACCTCCATGTTTCTATGACAATTCAGTCCAGAGATATCCCTTTGATCTCTTTCAATGTAAGTCTATGGGACTTGTTGCTAAGGGGCTCTAAATGGTTGCTAGGGCGTGGCTTGATAGCTTCACAATGATCCTTAGAGACTGATTGGTCGTCTGAGTAAAATGAGCCCGCCCCCTTGTCTCTCTGACACTGTGATCCAGAGCTACGTTCAATACAAAATCCCTATGCAATTTACCATAGTAGGAAAAGCATGTGTGTTTCACGGGACATTCCTTCCCCATAGTAAGTCAATGGGGCAACTTTGGGACGCTCCTGCCCCCCAGGGGTGCAACTTTTACCCCATTGTGAGATATGTTCTTACAGAGCCTGTCAGCCTCTTCAAATGTGGCAAATCACACGTTTCTCCGAAATCCTCGCTCAGAGCTACGAGTGCTCAAAGTTCGTCGCAATGTTAAGTCAATGGGACTTTTTGGGCCGCTTTTTCGCCCCTGGGGCGAACACCGCCCCCCCGATCGCTTATAAAAGTCATAGCACACCTCTCCTCAATGAGCCGGTCGATTTGACACCTCACTCAGGGGTCTGTGACAAACGGTGCGGGGCGCATTACGCGCCAAACTTTTGTCCGGAATAATAATAAAAAGAATAAGAATAATAAGTATGAGCAATAACAATAGTGATGCCTTGCTTTCAGCAAGCACCACTAATAATAATAAGTATGAGCAATAACAATAGTGATGCTTTCAAAAAGCACCACTAATAAGAATAATAAGTATGAGCAATAACAATAGTGATGCCTTGCTTTCAGCAAGCACCACTAACTAGAATGAACATTTCCTGAGGAAAATGTGAAGTGGTGCTTGCAGTGGCAAAACTCGCCACTCGGTTGCTAGGGTGTTGTACATGATTGCATATGAGCCAACATCCATGTCTGTACGATGTTGTGGAGCTGAAATATGGCTTCTATATGTTGCAATATGGTTGCTAGGTGGCTCTAAATGGTTGCTAGGGTGTGAATACACAGTTACCATGGTGATATTTACAGACTGTTTAACAACTGAAACTAATAAGCCAACCCCCATCTCTATACAATATTCTGATGCAGAGATGTAGGTCTTGTAAAATGGTTGCTAGGGTACTCTGTTTGGTTGCTAGGGAGTGGCTTGGCAGCTGGCAATCATGAAACTCCAAAGACTGCTTGTCAGTATGAATGATATAATCCAACTCCCATGCCTCTGTGACATTCAGAATGGAAGATATCCCTCTTTGGATTTTGGTTGCTAGGGTACTCTGTTTGGTTGCTATGGAGTGGTTTGGCAGCTGCCAATGATGAAACTCCAAAGGCTGCCTGTCAGTATGAATGATATAAACCAACTCCCATGCCTCTGTGACATTCAGAATGGAAGATATCCCTCTTTGAATTTTGGTTGCTAGGGTACTCTACTTTGTTGCTAGGGAGTGGCTTGTCAGCTGCCAATCATGAAACTCCAAAGGCTTGTTGCCACTATGAATGATATAAACCAACTCCCATGCCTCTGCGACATTCAGAATGGAAGATATCCCTCTTTGGATTTTGGTTGCTAGGGTACTCTGTTTGGTTGCTAGGGAGTGGCTTGTCAGCTACCAATCATGAAACTCCAAAGGCTTCTTGTCACTATGAATGATATAAACCAACTCCCATGCCTCTGTGACATTCAGAATGGAAGATATCCCTCTTTGGATTTTGGTTGCTAAGGTGCTCGACAATGGTTGCTAGGGAGGGGCTTGGAAGTGTTGAGGTGATTCATGGTTGGCTGTTTGGTGCCCCGAGTCAAATGAGACCACCCCCATGTTTCTATGACAATTCAGTCTGGAGATATCTCTTTGAACTCTTTCAATGGAAGTCTATGGAACTTGTTGCTAAGGGGCTCTAAATGGTTGCCAGGGTGTGGCTTGATAGCTTCACAATGATCTTGAGAGACTGATTGGTCGTCTGAGTAAAATGAGCCCTCCCCCTTGTCTCTATGACACTGTGATCCAGAGCTACGTTCAATACAAAGTCCCTATGCAATTTACCATAGTAGGAAAAGCATGCGTGTTTCACGGGACGTTCCTTCCCCATAGTAAGTCAAAGGGGCAACTTTGGGTATCTCCTGCCCCCCAGGGGTGCAACTTTTACCCCATTGTGAGGTATGTTCTTACAGAGCCTGTCAGCCTCTTCAAATGTGGCAAATCACACGTTTCTCCGAAATCCTCGCTCAGAGCTACGAGTGGTCAAAGTTCGTTGCAATGTTAAGTCAATGGGACTTTTTTGGCCGCTTTTTCGCCCCTGGGGCGAACACCGCACCCCCGATCACTTATAAAAGTCATAGCACACCTCTCCTCAATGAGCCGATCGATTTGACACCTCATTCATGGGTCTGTGACAAACGGTGCGGGACGAGTTACGCGCCAAACTTTGTGTGGAATAATAATAAGAATAATAATAATAAGTATGAGCAATAACAATAGTGATGCCTTGCTTTCAGCAAGCACCACTAATAATAAGTATGAGCAATAACAATAGTGATGCCTTGCTTTCAGCAAGCACCACTAATAATAAGTATGCAAGAGAACACTAATGGTGCCTTGCCTTTGGCAAGCACCATTAACTAGAATGTACATTTCCTGAAGAAAATGTGAAGTGGTGCTTGCAGTGGCAAAACTCGCCACTGGGCAGATGCTAATACAATTAACATGTTGTGATACCATGATATACCACATTTTAGCATTATTTACCACAATTTACCATGTTTTTAAGATGATTTACTACGATTTACCACATTCCAGCATGATTTACTATGATTAACATGTTGTTAGAATTATGCTAGCATGATTAGCATGTTGTTAACATGATTAGCATGTTGGTAGCATGATGCTAGCATGATTAGCATGTTGCTAGCTTGGTTTTAACAAGATGTTAGCATAATTAGCATTTTGCTAGCATGTTTTTAGCTAGATGCTAACATGATTAGCACGTTGCTAGCATTATGCTAGCTTGATTAACATGTTGTTAGCATTATGCTAGCTTGATTGACATTTTGGTAGCATGATGTTAGCTTGATTAGCATGATGTTGGCATTATGCTAGCTTGATTAGCATGTTGGTAGCATGATGCTAACATGATTAGCATGTTGCTAGCATGATTAGCATGTTGGTAGCATAATGTTAGCATGATTAGCATGTTGCTAGCATGATGCTAACATGATTAACATGTTGCTAGCATGATGCTAGCTTGATTAGCATGTTGCTAGCATGATGCTAGCATGATTAGCATGTTGCTAGCATGTTTTTAGCAAGATGCTGTTGCCAGGTGGTTGCTAGGGTGTTCTGGGTGGTTGCTATGGTGTTGCTAGGCAGTTGCTATGGTATTCTGGGTGGATGCTAGGGCGTTGCTAGGCAGTTGCTAGGGTGTTCTAGGTGGTTGCTAGGTGTTCTGGGTGGTTGCTAGGCAGTTGCTAGGGTGTTCTGGGTGGTTACTAGGCAGTTGCTAGGTGTTCTGGGTGGTTGCTAGGCAGTTGCTTGGGTGTTCTGGGTGGTTGCTAGAGTTTTTTGGTGGTTACTAGAGCATTTCTAGACGTTGCTAGGGTGTTCTGGGTGGTTGCTAGGCAGTTGCTAGGGTGTTCTAGGTGGTTGCTAGGTGTTCTGGGTGGTTACTAGGCAGTTGCTAGGTGTTCTGGGTGGTTGCTAGGCAGTTGGTAGGGTGTTCTGGGTGGTTGCTAGAGTTTTTTGGTGGTTACTAGAGCATTTCTAGACGTTGCTAGGGTGTTCTGGGTGGTTGCTAGGCAGTTGCTAGGGTGTTCTAGGTGGTTGCTAGGTGTTCTGGGTGGTTGCTAGGCAGTTGCTAGGGTGTTCTGGGTGGTTGCTAGAGTTTTTTGGTGGTTACTAGAGCATTTCTAGACGTTGCTAGGGTGTTCTGGGTGGTTGCTAGGCAGTTGCTAGGGTGTTTTGGGTGGTTGCGAGTGCCTTCAGTATGGCACTCGGCCTGCGGCCTCGTGCCTATGGCCGAATAGGCACAAACATGGAGCAATATCGCAAGGCCACAAGTGTAATATTGCGTTAAAAAATACAAAAAAATGAATAAAAGTTTTTTTTTTAGTTTAGGGTGGTTGCTAGGGAGCTCTTAGTGGTTGCTAGGGTGCTGAAACTGGTTGCTAGGGTGTGGCTATGAAGATTTTAGGCCATTACTTATTGGCTGCTTGATAATATAAATCCTCTGAGGGAGAGAGAGAGGGAGAGACGCAGGGGTGTCAGGCCCTTTGGAGTCTGTGTGTGTGAAAACGTCGGTTGGGATTCAAATATTTTTAGAACTCCCAATGTAAAGTCAATGGGGACTTTTTTGGCCGCTTTTTTGTCCGCTGTGCGAACATCGTACACCCGATCGCTTAGAAAAGTCATAGCACACCTCTCCTCAATGAGCCGGTCGATTTGACACTTCACTCAGGGGTCTGTGACAAACGGTGCGGGGCGAGTTTCGCGACAAACTTTTGTCCGGAATAATAATAAGAAAAAGAATAATAACTAGAATGTACATTTCCTGAAGAAAATGTGAAATGGTGCTTGCAGTGGCAAAACTCTCCACTCGGTTGCTAGGGTGTTGTACATGATTGCATACGAGCCAACAACCATGTCTGTACGATGTTGTGGAGCTGAAATATAGCTTCTATATGTTGCAATATGGTTTATATGTGGCTCTAAACGGTTGCTAGGGTGTTCCGGGTGGTTGCTAGGCAATTGCTAGGGTATTCTTGGTGGTTGCTAGGCAGTTGCTAGGTGGTTGCTAGGGTGTTCTGGGCGGTTGCTATGGTGTTGCTAAGGTGTTCTGGTTGGTTGCTAGGCGGTTGCTAGGGTATTCTTGGTGGTTGCTAGGCAGTTGCTAGGGTGTTCTGGGTGGTTGCTATGGTGTTGCTAGGTGGTTGGTAGGGTATTTTAGATGGCTGCTAGGGAGTTGCTAGGCAGTTGCTATGGTGTTCTGGGTGGTTGCTATGGTGTTGCGGTTGCTATGGTGTTGTTAGGTGGTTGGTAGGGTATTTTAGATGGTTGCTAGGGAGTTGCTAGGCAGTTGCTAGGGTGTTCTTGGTGGTTGATATGGAGTTGCTAGGCAGTTGCTAGGGTGTTCTGGGTGGTTGCTATGGAGTTGCTAGGCGGTTGCTAGGTTGTTGCTAGGCGGTTGCTAGGGTATTTTGGGTGGTTGCTATGGTGTTGCTAGGCAGTTGCTAGGGTATTCTGGATGGTTGCTAGGGTGTTGCTATGGTGTTGCTAGGCGGTTGCTAAGGTGTTCTGGGTGGTTGCTAGGCGGTTGCTAGGGTATTCTTGGTGGTTGCTAGGGCGTTGTTGGTGGTTGCTATGGTGTTGCTAGGCAGTTGCTAAGGTGTTCTGGGTGGTTGCTAGGCGGTTGCTAGGGTATTCTCTGTGGTTGCTAGGGCGTTGCTAGGTGGTTGCTAGGGTGTTGTGGCTGGTTGCTATGGTGTTTCTAGGCAGTTGCTAGGGTATTCTGGGTGGATGCTAGGGCGTTGCTAGGGTATTCTCTGTGGTTGCTAGGGCGTTGCTAGGTGGTTGCTAGGGTGTTGTGGCTGGTTGCTATGGTGTTTCTAGGCAGTTGCTAGGGTATTCTGGGTGGATGCTAGGGCGTTGCTAGGGTGTTCTAGGTGGTTGCTAGGTGTTCTGGGTGGTTGCTAGGCAGTTGCTAGGGTGTTCTGGGTGGTTGCTCTGGTATTTTTGGTGGTTACTAGAGCGTTTCTAGATGTTGCTAGGGTGTTCAGGGTGGTTGCTAAGGTATGTTTGGTAGTTGCTATGGTGTTACTAGGTGGTTGGTAGTTACAAAGATGGTTACTATGGAGTTTTTATAGAGTTCTTAAAATCTTTAATAACGAGTGCCTGCGGCCTCGTGCCTTTGGCCGAATATGCACAAGCATGGAGCAATATCACAAGGCTACGAGTGTGATATTGCTTTAAAAAATGTAAAAAAAAATTTTTTTAATTATTTATTGGTTTAGGGTGGTTGCTAGGGAGCTCTTAGTGGTTGCTAGGGTGCTGAAACTGGTTGCTAGGGTGCTGAAACTGGTTGCTAGGGTGTGGCTATGAAGATTTTAGGCCATTACTTATTGGCTGCTTGATAATATAAATCCTCTGAGGGAGAGAGAGAGGGAGAGATGCAGGGGTGTCAGGCCCTTTGGAGTCTGGGGACTCGTAAATTTTGGGGCATCTCGCCCGGGGGGCGGGGTTACGTCCTGCGTCACATCTCTCATGCGGGTTCTCGTCGACCAGGGTCAGCGCGCACCATAGCGCGCACACAGGCAGGCACAGAACTAGCTAGCGAACCTAGGTCTTAAATCTAATAAATCATGTTTTTTACAACACGTTTTTTGATGGAAAAGTGATGTTTAATTTCCATAGTCTCTGTTTAGTGAACGAAAGCGAAATCAGGAATTGCGGTCTTTCAGTTTGTTTATCGTTACCTAGCTACCAAGGGTTTAAGTTGTACAAGATGTGCTGTAGCCTTAATTACAATGGCCAAGTCGCGTTTCATATTAACAGATGAATAGGCTTCGCTCAGTTTATTAAATACATCCAACCTGAAATGTCTCTTACAAACTATGAAGGGACAATGAATCAATACACTGACATGGCAATGCTAGACAGATAGCCTACTTTGTTTGCACAGTCCTACCGTGATTTTGTCACTCTTCTCTCCACTCCTAGACCTACGCTGCCGCACTAAGGCAAAAGGTCGTAACTTCAATTTTTGGCGAAAATGAGTTATTGTAATTTTTAGGACAATAAACATAAGTTTTATCATGTAGACAAACATCAAGTTTCAATTCGATTGTTTTTTGGGTGGAATAAGATTATGTTTTTGCCGTAACTTCAAAAAGCCAAGGGGAAACTATGGTAGAAGCCCGTAACGTCAGTTACGGCTTTATGCCTTCGTTTCTCGCTGCTCCTGAACACTCGAATGAAGTTACGGGTGCGCTGCCGTGAAGTTACGGCACTCTGCCTTCTAACCGACCATCAAAGTATTGCCGCGCTGGAGTTACAGGGTTATGATGTAGCAATTAAATCACCTCAGACACAAACGTACATTTTTCACAGTGATTGCTTTTGTTAGGTTTGAAGAATGGCATACTCTCGGGGGAAAATGATGGTGGAGATGGCTTTGAATCTTTAACATCCAATAATAGCATAGACAGTAAAAGAAATGGACACAGCGACCCCATTGGATTCAACGGAGACAAAGTGAAGCCCATTAGAAACTCTTACTTCCTGGGGGTCCAGCGTACTGCGCAGACTCAAACTGAGCTTGATGACGTAGAAGTGACGTGAGCAACCCGTCTGACAATTGTAAGTCTTCTAAAAGCTGTGCCAAGAGAAATCAATCTGAATCACCCACCGAATCTTGCAGAGACGGCGAACGTGAACAGCAGCAAATTTTGGTAAGTATTCTGATTAATTATTTTGTCATTTTGCGTAGTATTTATTTCTTTATTTTAAAATTTAACGCCAGTAGCCTACGCTATCTTTAAAGTTAATGCATAATATTAAGAAGTTATGATAGAACCTGTGATAAGTAGCCTAAGCATATTCTGATTAATTATTTTTTGTCATTTTGCATAGTATTTATTTATTTTAAAATGTAATGCCAGTACGCCATATTAAGTTAATGCATACTATTAAGAAGTTAAATGACCTCAACTTGTGAAATGAATTCGTAAGTTACCCAATAGGTAACGTTACATAAGGAGATAATAGGTAACTTACAGAATATGTGTGCATAAACGGGTCTAATTTTTTTTATTTGAATTCCAAAAATTCCTATTTGAATCATATTTGAATTTTTTCAAAAAAATTGACCAAAAAGCACATTTACCAAAAAAATTCCATCTTCTCCGTTTCCCTCTATCTACATTAAACCGAATAATAACCCATTCAAAACAATACTATATAAGCCAAGGAACCATACTGTAGGCCTATACAATATACTATCCCCTCGAGTCATTTTCGTATCCATTCAATATTAATTTTAAATAGTCTCTTAAAATGACTCATTGTACAGTTCATCTCTTCACGTAATACATTGACCATATAATATTCCAATTTATAAAAAATGATGAGCTGTTAAATCATGCATGGGTTAATGAGCTGATGAGTTGAATCAGGTGTGTTTGATTAGGGAGACAAAGAAAACGTGCAGTGTTGGGGGTCCTTCAGGACAGGTTTGGGAACCACTGGGCTAACGGAACCCCACCTGCAGTTAGCATCCCATTGACTCCCATTCATTTTGGCGTCACTTTGACAGCGAATAACTTCACATCTGAGGCGTTTAAAGACTCCATTTGTCCATTATTTATTTCTAAAGAAACACGACAATGTATAAAATGCTCCATTACCTTGTAGCTTATGTTATGGCCCTGTAGAAGCAGTTTTTGTAAAAGTAGGCTAATGATTGCGTCATAGCCACGCGACTCTCTGTCGCACAGTAAAAAATTACCGTATGGACAGGAGGAGAAGCTCGCAGGCAATATTTTATGAGCATAGACGTCTATGAGGCAATCGGGGGGACGTAGAGTCAAGGGAGAAGCCCATATAGAGTCCATAAAAGCAACGGGGAAAAATTGTGCAACAACGTTTTGAGGAATTGGAAATAATTCGGTATGTGGCAAGTATACATGAAGTAGCCTAACATTTATCCACGATCTTTAAATAATGTATCTACTTAATTAAATAATGAAGTATGGGTAACGGGGTATTAACGGGGGATGGAGAAATTATCATGAAATTATGCAATGGAAAAAAAAAACATCTCAATGTCAATCGCGGTTAACTTTATTCCTTTATTTATTTACAGATACGCTTGAAGATAAATGTGATCCCTTTCATCCTGGTCGGAAGCCATATACAACATGTCCTATCCTACATAACCTAATGTAAAAAATAAAGAAAACCGTTTCTGTTCAAGTGTGTTTGTCCATGATTTATTAGCCAAAACTGCATGATTTAACAGCTCATCATTTTTTATAAATTGGAATATTATATGGTCAATGTATTACGTGAAGAGATGAACTGTACAATGAGTCATTTTAAGAGACTATTTAAAATTAATATTGAATGGATACGAAAATGACTCGAGGGGATAGTATATTGTATAGGCCTACAGTATGGTTCCTTGGCTTATATAGTATTGTTTTGAATGGGTTATTATTCGGTTTAATGTAGATAGAGGGAAACGGAGAAGATGGAATTTTTTTGGTAAATGTGCTTTTTGGTCAATTTTTTTGAAAAAATTCAAATATGATTCAAATAGGAATTTTTGGAATTCAAATAAAAAAAATTAGACCCGTTTATGCACACATATTCTGTAAGTTACCTATTATCTCCTTATGTAACGTTACCTATTGGGTAACTTACGAATTCATTTCACAAGTTGAGGTCATTTAACTTCTTAATAGTATGCATTAACTTAATATGGCGTACTGGCATTACATTTTAAAATAAATAAAAACTATGCAAAATGACAAAAAATAATTAATCAGAATATGCTTAGGCTACTTATCACAGGTTCTATCATAACTTCTTAATATTATGCATTAACTTTAAAGATAGCGTAGGCTACTGGCGTTAAATTTTAAAATAAAGAAATAAATACTACGCAAAATGACAAAATAATTAATCAGAATACTTACCAAAATTTGCTGCTGTTCACGTTCGCCGTCTCTGCAAGATTCGGTGGGTGATTCAGATTGATTTCTCTTGGCACAGCTTTTAGAAGACTTACAATTGTCAGACGGGTTGCTCACGTCACTTCTACGTCATCAAGCTCAGTTTGAGTCTGCGCAGTACGCTGGACCCCCAGGAAGTAAGAGTTTCTAATGGGCTTCACTTTGTCTCCGTTGAATCCAATGGGGTCGCTGTGTCCATTTCTTTTACTGTCTATGATTACATCCACCACGAGTTTTTAAAACTTGCTACCTGCTCTAAAACTGAAGTGTGTGTGTGTGTGTGTGTGTGTGTGCGCGCGTGCGTGAGAAAGAGAGAGAGAGAGGCGCGGACGCAGGCGTGGAATTCTGAAATAGAAACAGGCCTTAATGCAAGATTTTAGTCATGTCAATACACAATAAATAGAACATTTAATTAATCAATTAATCAATAAGTCAGGACAGCCCATTCATGCAGGTAGTGAAATAGTTCAATCAAATACAAATACACAGAAAAAAAAAAAAAAAGTCGTTGTTAACCTTAACCCGTTATCAAGTCAATTAAAAAATATATTTCATGGTGTGCATGGTGTGTTAATTGTTTGTGTATGGTGTGTATTTTTTTTGTTGTTGTTTTTTTGTAATGCAATGTTTTCAACATAGGGAAATATATACAGCATTTGTCAAAATTTCCCTTAACCTTAACCGACTTGACCTTTTTCAAGTCGAGCCCAAAGCAAACTGCATAAATTTGTATCTGTCGCGAGAGCCGGGATCGAACACGGGTCTCAAGCGCGAAAGCCTAAAATTCTACCACTGAGCCACAGGAGGAAAACACAAAAGCTTTTGGTCAGCGCGAGCATAAGAAAGCATATACGACATTGAGAGCTCTTCGCACTCGGGAGTGCGGTGACGGTTGGAAAAACTATAGAATCTTTGACGGGTCCCCGCTGGTGCGCGCTGACCCTGGTCGACGAGAACCCGCATGAGAGATGTGACGCAGGACGTAACCCCGCCCCCCGGGCGAGATGCCCCAAAATTTATGAATCCCTTGGAGTCTGTGTGTGTGAAAACGTCGGTTGGGATTCAAATATTTTTAGAACTCCCAATGTAAAGTCAATGGGACTTTTTTGGCCGCTTTTTTGCCCGCTGTGCGAACATCGTACACCCGATCGCTTAGAAAAGTCATAGCACACCTCTCCTCAATGAGCCGCTCGATTTGACACCTCACTCAGGGGTCTGAGACAAACGGTGCGGGGCGAGTTTCGCGCCAAACTTTGTCCAGAATAAAAATAAGAATAATAATAATAAGTATGCAAGAGAACACTAATGATGCTTTGCTTTCAGCAAGCACCATTAATAAGTATGAGCAATAACAATAGTGATGCTTTCAAAAAAGCACCACTAATAATAATAATAATAATAATAATAAGTTTAAATAGGATTTCAGTAAGTTGGCTTTCTCAAGCCAACTTAACTAGATTAAAAACTTTGTCGAGACAAACTTTAAGTTGGCTTGAGAAAGCCGGACCAGAAAGTTTGAAGAAGTTTAAAGTAGTTTGGAGTTTAAAGTAGTTTGAAGTTTAAATTACTTTAAAGTTTAAATTAGTTTGAAGTTTAAAGTAGTTTAAAGTTTAAATTAGTCTAAAGTTTAAATTAGTTTAAAGTTTAAATCAGTTTGAAGTTTAAAGTAGTTTACAGTTAAAAAGTTGTTGGGGGTTTTCTAGTGGGTTGCTAGGGTGTTCTGGGTGGTTGCTATGGTGCTGCTAGGCGGTTGCTAGGATATTCTGGGTGGTTGCTAGGCGGTTGCTAGGGTGTTCTGAGTGGTTGCTATGGTGTTTTGCTAGACGGTTGCTAGGCGGTTGCTAGGGTGTTCTGGGTGGTTGCTATGGTGTTGGTAAGCGGTTGCTAGGGTGTTCTGGGTGGTTGCTAGGGTGTTGCTAGGCGGTTGCTATGCTGTTGCTAGGTGGTTGCTAGGGTATTCTGGTTGGTTGCTAGGGTGTTCTGGGTGGTTGCTATGGTGTTGCTAGGTGGTTGCTAGGGTATTCTGGGTAGTTTCTAGGCGGTTGCTAGGGTGTTCTGGGTGGTTGCTAGGGTGTTCTGGGCGGTTGCTATGCTGTTGCTAGGCGGTTGCTAGGGTATTCTGGGTGGTTGCTAGGCGGTTGCTAGGGTGTTCTGGGTGGTTCCTATGGTGTTGCTAAGCGGTTGCTAGGGTGTTCTGGGTGGTTGCTAGGGTGTTGCTAGGTGGTTGCTAGGGTGTTCTGGGTGGTTGCTATGATGTTGCTAGGCGGTTGCTAGGGTGTTCTGGGTGGTTGCTAGGTGGTTGCTAGGGTGTTCTGGGTGGTTGCTATGATGTTGTTAGGCGGTTGCTAGGGTGTTTTGATGGTTGCTATGGTGTTGCTAGGCGGTCCCTAGGGTGTTCTGGGTGGTTGCTATGATGTATCTAGGCGGTTGCTAGGGTATTCTAGGTGGTTGCTATGATGTATCTAGGCGGTTGCTAGGGTATTCTAGGTGGTTGCTAGGATGTTGCTAGGGTGTTTTGGTGGTTGCTAGGGTGTTGTTAGGCGGTTGCTAGGGTGTTCTGGGTGGTTGCTATGCTGTTGCTAGGCGGTTGCTAGGGTGTTTTGGGTGGTTGCTATGGTGTTGCTAGGCGGTTGCTAGGGTGTTCTAAGCATGATCTTGGCATTCTAATTCTAAGCATGATCTTGGCATGATTTAGCACTTAACTAATCGCTATTAGCATGTAGCTATTCACTGCTAGCATGTGTAGCATGTTGGAAGTGCTGTTTGCTAGCATGAGTCAAAAGAGCCAAACCTCATCTCTATACGATGTTCTGATGCAAAGATATAGGTCTTGCAAAACGGTTGCTAGGGTACTCAAGTTTGGTTGCTATGGAGTTGCTTGGGAGCTGGGAGCTTTATACGTAAGAAGTTTAAAGTGGTTTGAAGTTTAAAGTAGTTTACGAGTTTTTGAGTTTTGAGTTTATAAGTTTAAATGAGTTTAGAGTTTAAGTTTAAATGAGTTTAGAGTGTGTGTGTGTGTGTGTGTTCACACACACACACACACTCAGAGTTTATGAGTTTAGAGTTTATAAGTGTATAAATGGATGAGTTTATAAGTGTACAAGTTTTTGAGTTTAGTTTGTAAGTTTAAATGAGTTTTGAGTTTATAAGTTTAAATGAGTTTACATTTTATAAGTTTAAATGAGTTAAAGCTTAAGTTTGAAGTTTAAAGTAGTTTAAAGTTTATATTAGTTTGAAGTTTAATTTAGTTTGAAGTTTAAAGTAGTTTAAAGTTTAAAATAGTTTGAAGTAGATAGATAGATGAGTTTATTAGTTTAATTGAGTCTCAATGGCTTATAGCAGAGTTCTCAAACCGGTTCCACGGAGGGCCTAGTGTATGCAAGTTTTTGGTCTTACCCTTCAATTAGTGCCCAATTAAGACCTAGACTACCAGGTGAGGGGAGATCTTAACCAATTAGTGACCTACTCAATCAGTTTGGTTCAAGGTAAAAGAGAAAACCTGCATACACTAGGCCCTCCGTGGAACCGGTTTGAGACCACTATAGTATATAGAACGGCAGTTTGAATTAGTCTTCAAGGTGTTTAGATTTAAATTTTCGTCGGTTGGTCAGTTTGAATCTGAATTTGAATTTTTTAGAACTCCCCAATGCAAGTCAATGGGAGTTTTTCCGAGTTTTGATCAGCATTTTTAGGAAAACCGTAAGTCCGATCAGTCTGAAAAGATAAAGCAACTCGAGTCAGAACAGTTTGAAGGTCTGAGCCGAGTTTGAAGTATGTAGAGTTAAAGCTCTAGGAGGAGATGCATTTAGTTTTTTTTAGTCTCAGAAGAATAATAATAACTAGATGCGAAAGTTCGTCGAGACAAACTTTAAGTTGGCTTGAGAAAGTTTGGACCAGAACGTTTTTTGTTAGGCGGTTGCTAGGGTATTCTGAGTGGTTGCTAGGCGGTTGCTAGGATATTTCTGGTGGTTGCTAGGGTCTTTTGGGTGGTTGCTAGGCGGTTGCTAGGGTCTTTTGGGTGGTTGCTAGGCGGTTGCTAGGGTATTTTGGGTGGTTGCTAGGGTGTTCTGGGTGGTTGCTAGGCGGTTGCTAGGGTGTTCTGGGTGGTTGCTATGGTGTTGCTAGGCGGTTGCTAGGGTGTTCTGGTGGTTGTTATGGTGTTGCTAGGCGGTTGCTAAGGTATTCAGGGTGGTTGATATGGTGTTACTAGGTGGCTGGTAGTTGTCACAGATGGTTACTATGGAGTTTTTATAGAGTTCTTAGCATGATCTTGGCATGATTTAACACTTAACTAATCACTATTAGCATGTAGCTATTCACTGCTAGCATGTGTAGTATGTTGGAAGTGCTGTTTGCTAGCATGAGTCAAAAGAGCCAAACCTCATCTCTATACGATGTTCTGATACAGAGATATAGGTCTTACAAAACGGTTGCTAGGGTACTCGAGTTTGGTTGCTATGGAGTTGCTTGGGAGCTGGAAGATTTAAACTTAAGAAGTTTATAGTGGTTTGAAGTTTAAAGTAGTTTACAGTAGTTTGAAGTTTATGACAGATAAATAAGTTAGACACACACACACACACACACACACACTAACTCGCTCACACACTCACTCATAAACTCAGTGTGTGTGTCTGAGTTCAGAGTTTATAAGTGAATGAGTTCTTGAGTTTTGAGTTTATACGTTTAAATCAGTTTAGAGTTTATAAGTTTAAATGAGATTAAGAGTTCAGAGTTTATTAATTTATGAGTTTAAGAGTTCATAAGTTTATGAATTCATGAGTTTATAAGTTAATTAGTTTATAAGTGTTTATAGTTTAGAGTTTATTAGTTTAAATGAGTCTCAATGGCTCATATAGTATATAGAATGGCAGTTTGGTTTAGTCTTCAAGGTGTTTAGATTTAAATTTTTGTCGGTTTGAATTTTTTAGAACTCCCCAATGTAAGTCAATGGGAGTTTTTGAATGAGTTTTTTCGAGTTTTGATCGTCATTTTTAGGAAAACCGTAAGTCCGATCAGTCTGAAAAGATAAAGCAACTCGAGTCAGATCAGTTTGAGTGTCTGAGCCGAATTTGGAGTATGTAGAGTTAAAGCTCTAGGAGGAGTTTGATATAGAATTTTTTAGGGGTCAGAATAATAATAATAACTAGATGCGAAAGTTCGTCGAGACAAACTTTAAGTTGGCTTGAGAAAGTTTGGACCATAAAGTTTGAAAAAGTTTAAAGTAGTTTAAAGTTTAAAGTAGTTTAAAGTTTAATTTAGTTTAAAGTGTAAATTAGTTGAAAGTTTAAAATAGTTTGAAGTTTAATTTAGTTGAAAGTTTAAAATAGTTGAAAGTTTAAAGTAGTTTGAAGTTTAATTTAGTTTAAAGTTTAAATTAGTTGAAAGTTTAAAATAGTTTAAAGTTTAAATTAGTTTAGTTTAGGGTGTTCTGGGTGGTTGCTATGGTGTTGCTAGGCGGTTGCTAGGGTATTCTGGGTGGTTGCTAGGTGGTTGCTAGGGTGTTCTGGGTGGTTGCTATGGTGTTGCTAGGTGGTTGCTAGGGTATTCTGGTTGGTTGCTAGGGTGTTCTGGGTGGTTACTAGACGGTTGCTAGGGTGTTCTGGGTGGTTGCTATGGTGTTGCTAGGCGGATGCTAGGGTATTCTGGGTGGTTGCTAGGCGGTTGCTAGGGTGTTCTCGGTGGTTGCTATGGTGTTGCTAGGCGGTTGCTAAGGTATTTTGGGTGGTTGCTATGGTGTTGCTAGGCAGTTGCTAGGGTGTTCTGGGTGGTTGCTATGCTGTTGCTAGGTGGTTGCTAGAGTATTCTGGTTGGTTGCTAGGGTGTTCTGGGTGGTTGCTAGGCAGTTGCTAGGGTGTTCTAGGTGGTTGCTATGGTGTTGCTAGGCGGTTGCTAGGGTATTCTGGGTGGTTGCTAGGCAGTTGCTAGGGTATTCTGGGTGGTTGCTATGGTGTTGCTAGGCGGTTGCTAAGGTATTCTGGGTGGTTGCTAGGCAGTTGCTAGGGTGTTCTGGGTGGTTGCTATGGTGTTACTAGGTGGTTGGTAGTTGTCACAGATGGTTACTATGGAGTTTTTATAGAGTCCTTAGCATGATCTTGGTATGATTTAGCACTTAACTAATTGCTATTAGCATGTAGCTATTCACTGCTAGCATGTGTAGCATGTTGGAAGTGCTGTTTGCTAGCATGAGTCAAAAGAGCCAAACCTCATCTCTATACGATGTTCTGATGCAGAGATATAGGTCTTGCAAAACGGTTGCTAGGGTACTCTAGCTTGGTTGCTATGGAGTTGCTTGGGAGCTGGGAGCTTTAAACCTAAGAGGTTTAAAGTGGTTTGAAGTTTAAAGTAGTTTACAGTAGTTTGAAGTTTATGACAGATAGATAAGTTAGATAGACACACACACACACATAAACTCTGAGTGTGCGTGTGTGTGTGTCTGAGTTTAGAGTTTATAAGTGTATAAATTGATGAGTTTATAAGTGTACAAGTTTTTGAGTTTTGAGTTTAGAAGTTTAAATGAGTTTAGAGTTTATAAGTTTAAATGAGTTTAAGAGTTCAGAGTTTATTAATTTATGAGTTTAAGAGTTAATAAGTCTATGAATTCATGAGTTTATAAGTTAATTAGTTTATAAGTGTATGAGTTTAGAGTTCATTAGTTTAAATGAGTCTCATTGGCTAATATAGTATATAGAACGGCAGTTTGGTTTAGTCTTCAAGGTATTTTGATTTGAATTTTCGTCGGTTGGTCAGTTTGAATCTGGATTTGAATTTTTTAGAACTCCCCAATGCAAGTCAATGGGAGTTTTTCCGAGTTTTGATCGTCATTTTTAGGAAAACCGTAAGTCTGATTAGTCTGAAAAGATAAAGCAACGCGAGTCAGATCAGTTTGAGTGTCTGAGCCGAGTTTGGAGTATGTAGAGTTAAAGCTCTAGGAGGAGTTTCATATAGAAATTTTAGTCTCGGAATAATAATAATAATAATAACTAGATTAAAAAGTTCGTCGAGACAAACTTTAAGTTGGCTTGAGAAAGCCGGACCAGAAAGTTTGAGGAAGTTTGAAGTTTAAATTAGTTTAAAGTTTAAAGTAGTTTGAAGTTTAAAATAGTTTGAAGTTTAAAGTAGTTTAAAGTTTAAATTAGTTTAAAGTTTTAAGTAGTTTGAAGTTTAATTTAGTTTAAAGTAGTTTAAAGTTTAAAGTAGTTTGAAGTTTAAAGTAGTTTAAAGTCTAAATTAGTTTGAAGTAGATAGATGAGTTTGTTAGTTTAAATTTCACACACAGACATGCTCACTAACTCTCTCTCTCACACACACACACACACACACACACACAGACACGCTCACTAACACACACGGACAAACACACACGCTCACTAACTCTCACACATACACACACTTTCTCAAACACACACACACACACACACTAACTCACTCACACACTCAGACACACACACTCAGAGTTTATGAGATTTGGGTGGTTGCTAGGCGGTTGCTAGGGTGTTCTGAGTGGTTGCTATGGTGTTGCTCGGCGGTTGCTAGGGTGTTCTGGGTGGTTTCTATGTTGTTGCTAGGTGGTTGCTAGGGTATTCTGGGTGGTTGCTAGGCGGTTGCTAGGGTGTTTTGGATGGTTGCTAGGCGGTTGCTAGGGTGTTCTGGGTGGTTGCTATGGTGTTGCTAGGCGGTTGCTAGGGTGTTCTGGGTGGTTGCTATGATGTTGCTAGGCGGTTGCTAGGGTGTTTTGATGGTTGCTATGGTGTTGCTAGGCGGTTGCTAGGGTGTTCTGGGTGGTTGCTATGATGTTGCTAGGCGGTTGCTAGGGTGTTTTGGTGGTTGCTATGGTGTTGCTAGGCGGTTGCTAGGGTATTCTGGGTGGTTGCTAGGATGTTGCTAGGGTGTTTTGGTGGTTGCTAGGATGTTGCTAGGCGGTTGCTAGGTTCTTCTGGGTGGTTGCTATGCTGTTGCTAGGTGGTTGCTAGGGTGTTTTGGTGGTTGCTATGGTGTTGCTAGGCGGTTGCTAGGGTGTTCTGGGTGGTTGCTATGATGTTGCTAGGTGGTTGCTAGGGTGTTTTGGTGGTTGCTATGGTGTTGCTAGGGTATTCTGGGTGGTTGCTAGGGTGTTGCTAGGTGGTTGCTAGAGTGTTCTGGGTGGTTGCTATGGTGTTGCTAGGCGGTTGCTAGGGTGTTCTGGGTGGTTGCTATGATGTTGCTAGGTGGTTGCTAGGGTGTTTTGGTGGTTGCTATGGTGTTGCTAGGGTATTCTGTGTGGTTGCTAGGGTGTTGCTAGGTGGTTGCTAGGGTGTTCTGGGTGGTTGCTAGGCGGTTGCTAGGGTGTTCGGGGCGGTTGCTAGGCGGTTGCTAGGGTGTTCTGGGTGGTTGCTATGGTGTTTCTAGGCAGTTGTTAGGGTGTTCTGGGTTGTTGCTAGGCAGTTGCTAGGGTGTTCTGGCTGGTTGCTAGGTGTTCTGGGTGGTTGCTAGGCAGTTGCTAGGTGTTCTGGGGGGTTGCTAGGCAGTTGCTAGGGTGTTCTGGGTGGTTGCTAGGGTATATTTGGTGGTTACTAGAGCGTTTCTAGATGTTGCTAGGGTGTTCAAGATGGTTGCTAAGGTATTTTTGGTAGTTGCTATGGTGTTACTAGGTGGTTGGTAGTTGTCAAAGATGGTTTATATGGAGTTAATAACGAGTGCCTTCAGTACGGCCGAATAGGCACAAGCATGGAGCAATATCGCAAGGCCACGAATGTAATATTGCTTTAAAAAATAAAAAAATATATAAAAAAAGTTTTTTTGGGGGTTTAGGGTGGTTGCTAGGGAGCTCTTAGTGGTTGCTAGGGTGCTGTAACTGGTTGCTAGGGTGTGGCTATGAATATTTTAGGCCATTACTTATTGGTTGCTTGATAATATAAATCCTCTGAGGGAGAGAGAGAGGGAGAGACGTAGGGGTGTCAGGCCCTTTGGAGTCTGTGTGTGTGAAAACGGCAGTTTGGATTCAAATGTTTTTAGAACTCCCCAATGCAAGTCAATGGGAGTTTTTCCGAGTTTTGATCGTCATTTTTAGGAAAACCGTAAGTCCGATCAGTCTGAAAAGATAGAGCAACGCGAGTCAGATCAGTTTGAGTGTCTGAGCCGAGTTTGGAGTATGTAGAGTTAAAGGGACAATATGTAGCTTTTTAGGTATTTTATTATGGAGTTGTAACACACGAACCCCCACAGGCGCTCACAGAGCCTTGAATATAGATGTAGCCTAGCACTTATGTCGCTATTTAACTCGTAACTCAATGAAGCATGCATAAATTGTGGAAAATGGCACATCATTATTTACATGAGATTGTTAAGATTAAAAAGAGCCCAAACTCACCATAATCCATCACATGCTCATATGTGTACATAAACAATGAACATGCTCCTGAAAATGTTTCAGTCTCTCCCATTCACTTTCAATGGCCCATTGAAACAATGGCCCTCAATGGCCCAGTGGAACACCGCAAGTATAATTCTGTGCCATTTTGTACAAAATAAAAGTTTTTCAAAACAAAATTCCTGGTGAAAAATTTAAGTAGACTAGTGTGATCAACAGTGCCAATTTTCTTCAGATTTCATTTAATATTTCCAAAATTATTCAAAAATAATGTTTTTTTTTACTCAAAAAATGAGATCCCTACTGTCAAATAAATGAGGCCTACGATTAATTAGATGCAAACAGAAATATAAAACCAGTCCTAATTGAAAGAGAACAAGTTGACAAAAAGATTGAATCCAAGATTGGGTGAAAATATGGTATAATGAGTGATTTATAAGCTATTTTTTATAGGCCGGTCATTTTGACCCGGGAAGACCACAAGTGTGACAATAGCCGCTTTCCGACCAAGTAGTTATAGGAACTTAGTTCTAGGAACTGTCCACTTCTAAACAGTTCTAAGAACTACTCTCCCCCAAACTCGGTTTTGCTGTTTGCGTTCGCACTGGCCAAGTGGCCATAGGAACTGGTAGGAGGGGTAAGGGAGTGACGCAAGCACGGTGACTTTTATTTTGACGGCGCGACAGACCTTTATTTTGGCGGCGCTGAGAACGCCAGAGCAAACAATGCTCGCATTCTCTGTGTTTATTAGTTAGCAATCTGCCTAACAGTACTGTTTAATATCTTATTAGATAGAACTGTTATAGAAAGTAGACAGTATATGAAAAAAGGTTATTAGCCTATGCCGTGTGGTTGATGTCCAGTGTTGCTAGCTGGGCAGATAAACATAATCATGTTTGGCTTGGTCCCCTCAAAGTTGCGTTGGATTTTCTCTTCAGCATAAAGGTTTAGAGACCCATCTATCACTGTTTTCCATGTTTGTATAGTTAGTTTATGGAGTAATTATATAGGCTATAATCTGTGTTTACATTCTAGCTGTTTTAAAAATGGCGGGTGCTGGTGTTCCGCGTGCGTTCGGTCAATCAGCGTACACTAACGTCACGGATAGTTCCTATAGTGCTGGTTTACACCCTACTCTGAAGTAGGACCTAAATTAGTTCCTACAAATGGAGTTCCTAGAACTAAAATCATTCCTAGTTCCTGCGGTGCGAACACGCCGACATCTGGGTACTTTAGACAATAGTTCTAGGAACTGTGAAAAGGTTCCTCCGGTCGGAAAGCGGCTAATGTGCCATTTTGTACAAAATAAAAGTTTTTCAAAACAAAATTCCTGGTGAAAAATTAAAGTAGACTAGTGTGATAAACAGTGCCAATTTTCTTCAGATTTCATTTAATATTTCCAAAATTATTAAAAAATAATGTTTTTTTTACTCAAAAAATGAGATCCCTACTGTCAAATAAATGAGGCCTATGATTAATTAGATGCTAATAGAAATATAAAACCAGTCCTAATTGAAAGGGAACAAGTTGACAAAAAGATTGAATCCAAGATTGGGTGAAAATATGGTATAATGAGTGATTTATAAGCTATTTTTTTATAGGCCGGTCATTTTGACCCGGGAAGACCACAGGTGTTATAGGGTTTTGAACACCACATGAGGGTTAATTATCAATTGTATATTACTACATAAATTTGCTACATTCCAGTTGAGCCGCTGCAAAGACGACACATCTGATGAAGGAAGACTGTCAGCCGATTGCACCAGAAAATGAAGATGATGAAGCTCGTCTTTAATCTGCTAAATTATTTTTTTTGTGTGTGTGAATCATTCACGAGATTGAGATGACTGACAGTAATACCCGGCCATAGCAACGGAAGACATTTTTCAACACAGATCGAACAAATCAGAAAAATACTTTCAATACAGTATTGCTTTCAATTAAAAAATAAACAATGAAAATGTAAAAGAAAAAGAAAATTAATTAAGTTTGAAAACCCATCGCACATTTCAAGGTATAAATACAGTGTCGGGACAGTTTATTTATTTAAACAGGGTTGCATCGATAGAGTTTATTCCCTTTGTGATGCAAAATAAGAAACAGAATCTTATTCTTGCAACATTTTAAATTTCTATTGTCAAAGAAATTGCAGCTAAATTAAAAAATTAAAACGGTACAAAACGAAAAAAGTTCAAAGCAACATAAATTAAGAACAGGCGTTTTTCTTTGCCTCTCTCGCGCTGGATATTTTTTTAATAAGTTTGGTCTCCCTCACTGCGCGCGGCAGGTCTTTCTCGAAATTAAGCATTTCAGCGTAAAAAAACACCATACAGCTGATAATACTGTATATGTCGCTGTGTGTCATCCACACGAATCACGAAAGAAAAAACTGTAACAAATAGCTTTTGTTCCTTCAAAGATACAACATGCCTTGCTGAATTCACCTTACAATAAAACGAGGTGGGTCGCGAATTAAAGAGCTCTGTATCTGCTAAATTGAAATTGTGTGTGGAAAACCTTTAAATACAATCAATAAAACTACAATATATAATTTAATAAGATATAGGGCCTACTGTACATAGGCTATGGACTTTTGGAGATTTTGAGATTAATCCTTAAAAGAATTTTGCCTTTGCCTGCTCATCAGGCTGGCTCCGACACTCTCCATATGAAAGACTGAACATTAACACCTCTGTCCTGCACCCCCACGATAAAGCAACTATTGCCTTCTCCAAACCCCCCACAGGCTAGCTGAGTTTGCAAAACAAAGAGTTTGCCACTCGTCGTGGTGTGCCAAAACACTTAATTATAAACTTCAATATTTCATTCAAAACAATCTCAAAACGCTTTGTGACATTTTGAAAAGCCGTGGATGCATTACTGCCACTGGAACCATGAACGCAACAGGTTCTGATTTTATTGTTTGACGTTTAAACGTCATATATATATATATAATTTTTTTTTAACAGAACTGCTTTTGAAATTACGATTGGAATTATTATAGGCTACAGAAGTAAAGTCATTGTATAATATTTGTTCCTTAGTTTAAAATGGAAATGCATGGTGATTTTATTTTGTAAATAGGCTATAAGCAAAAAGCTATGTTTTAGAACTAGACAAATCTCTCTGCATCAACAATAGACTATAAAATGCATTAATAGGCTAATATAAAAATATCAGTAGTCCAAGTTAGTTTGGGATTCGAACCCGTGTCATCTAAATGATCATAACGTAAGTTCAACCACTCGGCCACGATTCACTCGTTGCGACATGGCCTAACGTTCCAGTGTGTGTTCGCTCACACGAGCGAGAAGCGCTCTTCATTCAAATGAACGCGCCGCCGCGTTTGTCGAACACTAATTCAACATGCCAGAATAAAACCTGGCTTTAGAACAATGCATAGCGCCACTCGTCGTGGTGTGCCAAAAAATTTACAATAATTTAGTTTAATTTATTTCAGTGTTAATGTTTGAGTTAAAAAAATCCTCTATAAATTAACCCTTTGATGCGCAAGCTATGGAAACCCCTTCTAATGCACAACATGGGTCTACCCATACACAAAAGAAATATATTTTGAAATATATTTTTGGAATATATGCAAATATTCGAAATTGGCCCAATAAATATATTTTAGTTAAATATATGTAAATTTATTTTTTATTTTTTTTTAAATATATTTTAGTTAAATATGAGAATATATTTATATGTCAATATATTTACTAACAACATATATGTTCATATATGTTTTAACTTTTGCAAATTGTTTAAAAAAAATGTATATATTGTATATAAATGTACAATAAATGTATATATTGTATATATTGAATATGAAATACTATTATTTGAATTATTTTTACAGAATTGAATACAGTTATTTAATAGTGTGTGTGTGCAGTGTTAGACACTGAGTTCTATCTATTGTTTAAGTGTACTTCACTGTTGGAGTGTCACTGTTATACTTGCATCATAAATATTGTGCATATTTTCAATATTTAAATGACTTCAGGAAAGATGTCAATAAAACACAACAATAAATCTAATAATTGCACTTAGTGTTAGGTACGTGCCACCTAATATGGCCTAATAGTCCTAGGAAAGCAACTATCTGTCATTTTACATTGCAGTCATTTAAATGTAAGTACAGTATTTATTATAGCTGTGTGTCATAATACAGTAGTGAAATATGGTAGCCTACTGTTGTGTATAGGGGAAAAGGTAGAGGAATTACTATGATCAAAATACATTTTCGACCCTTCTTTAGCAAGCTAAACATTTTATGACCATATATTTTGTCATATATTTTACATTACATGTTATAAATGTAAATATATTTCACACTTAACATCATATATTTTTGTTATATTTCAGAATATATTTCAAGTGAACAACAATGCAAATATATTTCAATGTATTTGGAATATATGCCACATATATTTTTGACACTTTAAAATATATTTCAATATTTTTTTTTTCTGTATGGGTAAAAAGACCTGTATTCATTTCCTATGTTATTTCATGCATGGCTGGACTTTTTTTTTTTTTTATCTTTTGAGATCAATTTATTTAAGCATTTAATATTCCATGATCTATAAATTCCATGATTTATAAATATTAAAAATGTCTTGTTTTCAATTACCAAAAATTATTATTTTAATTTTTTCTAGGTTTTGTGTTACTATATCAAATTTACTTATCAAGCATGATAAAACAAAAGAATAAAGACAACATTTTGTCAAATTAATCATTTTAGCAGTCATTTAGACAATACATTTAACACTTGAAATGTTTATTCACATTACAGATAACTGATAACACTGAAATTTAATTGTGGTGAATGTGATCAAATAAAAGAAAATACAACAAACAAAATAAAATCACACTGGTACAGCGGCATCTCAAATTGCCATCTTAGTGCTTACATAGGTTTCGCTCTGACAGCTAAGATATATATTAATAAGTTTCTTTACAGTTTCGGTGTGTCTCTTCTATTTGTGTATGTAAAAAGAAATTACGCTTTTGAAGGCCAAAATTAGCATAAATGGACAGTATGTGAGCCCTTTACAATGTTAAAAGAAAAAAGGGATATAAAGTCATGGGAATTTAATGTATTTTTTTTGTGTGTGTGTGTGTGTGTGACATACATTATTTATCTGTTAGCCTACTTAGTGGAGTAGAGAAAAGTGTCCTTAACTGAAGAGAGCTGCTCACACTTAAATGCAAACTAAAAAAAAGGTAATGACTAGCAGGAAACCACTAACAACTTGAAAGTTTAAAAAAGATTTACAAAGATTAAAAAGATATTAAGAAATAAATAATTTACCTGTTGAGGGTGTCTTGACAATCTGTGTAATTGGATGACAGTTACAGTTCGAAAATCAAAAAGGCGGGAAAAAAGAACCCTAAACTCTTAAAACATTGAATCATTTCAGCATATGAAGGATTATGAACTTTTAGGCCTTCTACATGTAAATAAGCTTTAAAATACAATCTTTTTTTTAGTGTAACTAACATTAGCTAGCTAGAATATGTCACCAGCTAGCTAGCTAATAGTATTGGACATGTTTCTCCTTCTCACAAGTAATTTCTCACTAGGATTACAAGGTCAAGGTAACCATAGCCTAATATTAAAATATTATGTCCATCTTTTACAAAATATAAAATACTTTCTGTGGTTAAAATAAGACTTGCATCAAATATACAAAAGCAGCCGTGTTGAGTTGTGAAATGTGTGGCAGGTGAATAGTATTCTGCAGTAAATGTTCCTACTTGCAAAAAATGTGCAAATATCAAACGTATCTATATGGGTCATTTTTGACCCATGTATGTAAAATTGATGTAGAAATAAAAAACTGTGTTTGTTTATAAAGTAAGAAAGGAAACATTAACATAATGATATGTGGAAATCAAAAACAAAATATTTAATGAATACCTGGAATAAGAAAAACAAAAACAAAAAAACATATATTTTAAAGATTCAGCAAAGAAACACTCAGCCATCACTGAAATAACATAGGAAATGAATATGGGTCATTTTAGACCCATGTATGTAAAAAAATGTAGAAATACAAAAACTGTGTTTGTTTATAAAGTAAGAAAGGAAACATAAACATAATGATTTGTGGAAATCAAAAACAAGATATTTAATGAATACCTGGAATAACAAATGATAAAATATATATATTTTAAAGATTCAGCAAAGAAACACTCAGCCATCACTGAAATAACATAGGAAATGAATATGGGTCTTTTTAGACCCATGTATGTAAAAAAAATGTAGAAATACAAAAACTGTGTTCGTTTATAAAGTAAGAAAGGAAACATAAACATAATGATTTGTGGAAATCAAAAACAAGATATTTAATGAATACCTGGAATAACAAATGATAAAATACATATATTTTAAAGATTCAGCAAAGAAACACTCAGCCATCACTGAAATAACATAGGAAATGAATACGGGTCTTTTTAGACCCATGTTGCGCATTAGAAGGGTTGCGATACAAAAACGTTTTTTATTCGAAAAGTAAGAAATGAAAAATTTCAATTAGGATTTTTAATGATCTAAAACAAGTTAATTGAGGAAAACCTGGAATACTGAATGATGAAATTAATTTCTTGCAAAGATATAGAAAATTAAAACTCAGTCGGGTCTTTTTAGACCCATGTTGTGCATCAAAGGGTTAAATTAACACAAAGTCGGCTATAAGAGTCCTTTATAGGCTACGTAAAAAAGCAAAGGGCTTACAGTCTTAACATTTAGGCTACTTTGCTTAAATTCGATACATTTATTTTCAGTAGGGCCTAATAAATTTGTAGGGATGTAATTTCAGTATGCTTTACCAACGCTATGTATTCAATTAAAGTTCCAAGAGGTCTGGTCTCTATATTTCCTTCCCAGCTGACACTAATATGCAAGTGCACAGCAAAAATCACAACTTGTGCTTGCTGCGAACGCAAGTTATTTAAGGTGTCTCAACTGTACACAGTCTACCCTACAGTGTGAATTCGTTACAAGGTTTCATTTAATTAAATTAATGTGCAGCAATTTGTACAAATAGAGTCTATAGGCCTACTATACTGTTGTAGCCATTAAATAATCTCATTTAGTATCATATTTGTTAAAATATTATAATGTTATTTTTTTCCATGTTGAATATGAAAAGTGAACAGCACGAGTAAGATAGGATGCATTATATCGAGAGATGGATATGGAGTGGGTCAGACATGATTTTGACCACTTCATTAAGTTTTGTTTAGTAGAAAACCTTTCTTTAAAGTGAATTTCGTTTTCTATAAATTGTATCTTAATTTTAATAAATTTTTCATCAACCAATTGCCTGGATTTAATAAGTAAGAGAAGCAAATATAACACTAATCATGGGGGCGCCCGCGCGGTCACTTGCATTGCATGTCAGCTGGAGCGCATCTCATCCTCCTAACTTAACGAAACTCAGTGTATGCCTCACACAGACATGATAAATATACATCAAATACACAAAGCTTGAAATGTCTTCAAACGAAATAATTCAAAACGAAAAGAAAAAGGCTACTCTCTGATTATGTCTGTATGTGCATTTCTCTCTAGGTGCGTTCACTACAAATATGGCGATCGTCAACTTCATCTTTGCAGTCGACACTGTCAGAAAACACTAGTTTATTGATAAAAATCAATGCCCGCATCACCGGATTTACAAATACACATCTTGCTTGTTGCACGCACACATATTATGTTGAAAAAACGAAATATTATGTTGAAATAACATTATTATTAATAATACATCTTTTAGAATATTTGATGAAATGCTGATTGTTGCGCTTGTTCAATTTAATAAAATTAAAACTTTAATTGTGATAATTAAAATAATTGAAAATTAAATATTTAGTGGCCAAGTTTTGCTAATTTATTATATTGGCTATTATATGCCTATTACCTATATTAAGTAGGTCATATTAAGACAAGGCATGTATTAAGTTATTTTAGCTGTTATGAGAAAAATAAATCTAACGAAATCTAAAATCTAAATCTAATAAATCTAAAAAAAAAATCTAACGCCAATTCAACATGCCAGAATAAAACCTGATTTTTGAACAATGCGTAACGCCACTCAGCCTGGTGTGCCAAAACACTACATTTTAAACTTCAATGTTTAATTCAAAACAATCTCAAAACGCGTTGTGACATTTTTTTAAAGCAGTAGCCTAGCCTATATACATTAAGGGCATTGAAACCAGGATCTTAACTAAAACGCGTTCCGCGTAATCTCTCAAAAATTATGCCACACTACTCCATGTATTTTTTATTTTTTTTAAGGACTGCTTTTGAAATCACTATAAATTACTATGCAATTGTATCGCTCACGAGAGCTCTTCATTTATCTAATTCCTCAATAGAATAGTAAAAATATTCAGCGTCATTGCTCCTAATATCGTCTCTATTTTTAACTTTTGATTCTATTTTTTCAGTTCTAAAATTTATTCTATCTTTGGTTCTATTCTGTTGTAGCCTAATAGGCCTATTTATATATATATGAAAAATATGCCTATTAGGCTTAGGGTTTTATATTTAACCCACTTAAATTTTAAAATACGGCAATTGCTGCTGTTTTGCACAATGTCCCTTTGCGCCACCTGGCGGTCATTTCGGGAACGACTTTGAAATGCAGCTGGTTTATTACAGATGGTGGACAACCAGAATGCCTATTACCGCCGCGGTGATAGGCATTCTGGTTGTCCACCATCTGTAGATAGCCTATATTTCTCAAATCTGTGAGGCACAAGCTGAGTTTCGGTGCCCTCCAGTTCACGTGCAATGCAAGTGATTGTGCCAGCGCCTTATTACATTGTCTGCTATATACAGTATTTGCTTCTTATTTATTAAATACAGGCAATTGGTTGATAAAACATTGATCAAAATTAAGATACAATTTATACAAAACGAAAATCTTTTAAAAATAGTCTTTCTACAAAACAAAACTCAATGAAGTGGTCAAAATCATGTCTTACCCACTCCATGTCTCCAGTCATATTGCGCATCTCATGATGTATCTTTATCTTTCTCATGCTGCATATGCTCACTTTCATAATCAACATTTATTAAATAAATAAAAAATTAGCCTATAATATTTAAACATAAATATGAAACTAAATGTTTTCTTTAATGGCTACAACACATATACAGTACAGAGAAATTTAATGTCTTGTCGTCAGCCACAACATAATGACGTCACATATTTTCCAACCCAGCCCTCAGCCCCCAGCCCCCCTCGCATGAAACAGCTTCCAGCGCGCCTGGACTATGTAGTCGTTGACTAACTTTGTGGTAAACCTTAAAGGATAATTCCGGTATTTAGCACTTTGAGTCTCTTTTCTGGTTTGTTTTGGATGAACTAGAGTGGTGGACACAGAAATTTTGATGATGGGTCCTGTCACGACTTTTTGACTCGTTTAGAATCGCCTTTGGCCGCTTCAGAGTGGCTGGCTACGGGCATGCACAAACATGTCCTTAAAACAACCATTAACGTTCGTTTTCAAAACTGTGCAACTCACCGAGTGGTTAGTGATGTTCGTTGATGTTCCAAAACAAGTAGCGTAGCGAAATACAGTTTCTGTCGTGTTTTATTTGGCATTTTGTAAAATCCCATTGATTTCTGTTGGAGGACTCATTGCTCGTTGATATTACTGCGCTACCGGAAACGGAAAAGGGGGCTGTTTACATTTGGTTGTAGTCTTTTCGTTCGGTTCTCCGTCTCTCTAGTCCTCGTCCCTAAAGTGAAAGGCACAAACACGATGGTCAGCTTCTTGAAGAACATCTACAGGGGCGTTTATGTCAAACCCGAAGAATGAAAGCCACAACTTTAGTCATTCAGGGTTGTGGAAAGGAAGCCGATGACAACTCCTTTTTTGAGGGATTTTACCGCAGTTTCTGACCGCACAAATTCTTCCCATATTCGATGGCTCAGTGACCAGTGCAATGCTGAGGCCTTGAGTTTGAAGTTGAACTCGACTGTAACTGTCCCGCGAGACCTTTTTTTACTGTCTATGCGCTAGACACCGAGTTCCATGCAGCGTCCTTGTACGGCAAAGTGGTTGTCGCCATCAAGTGGTCGGGAGTGTGCTAACGCTTCAGACTCAAATATCGAGCGGAAGTTTATACGCGGTTGTGAGGGATCTGAAAAAATAGTTCCACTATAGCAAATAACACAGATTGAAATCATACATTGCGCCGATATATTTGTTTTTAATCATCAACGAACACCACTAACCACTCGGTGAGTTGCACAGTTTTGAAAACGAACGTTAAGGGTTGTTTTAAGGACATGTTTGTGCATGCCCGTAGCCAGCCACTCTGAAGCAGTCAAAGGTGATTCAAAACGAGTCAAAAAGTCGAGACAGGACCCATCGTCAAAATTTCTGTGTCCACCACTCTAGTTCATCCAAAACAAACCAGAAAAGAGACTCAAAGTGCTAAATACCGGAATTATCCTTTAACTTATAACAGCGGAAAGAAAAAGAAAACAAAGTAAATGCAAGAAAAAATTAGACTAGAGTAGTTAGATGGCTTGAATGAAGCTTTTCGTTCTTAACCTGTTTTCATCTCCCAAATCTTGATCTGACTTGTCTGATGCTTTTAAACGCAAAAGGTTGGTCCAGAGTGCAAACGTTTCTCCTCCTCTCACCATAAATTACACGTTATCTGAGTCACATGGTGTATTACCTTTCCCGAATCTGAAAAGCCGTCTGTTATTTTGCCAGATTATACTGAGGGTGATATATTGTAACAAGTAACTGTAATTCTCACCCCAGAACACTTGGTGGCGAGTGCGCTCAAGTTAATGGTTAACGAATGGCTTTTCTGAGTTATGTGTTAAGCGTTATGTGTTTCATTGATGTCTTTCTGCGGTTGAAACACTGATTGAGACATGACGCGTATTTCGGTAAGATGGACTGTATCTTTCAACATGTTCATGTTCATTCGTGTTTATTTCGTTCTGTAGCAGCGAATGGATGATCGCGTTTACTCGTGCACCACTTAGCTTGAACTGAGGTGCTACAGTGATCTCTACAATAAAGAGTGCCAAAATGTATTTATTGTTTGAATTTTGTGATAAAATGGACAGAATTTGAAACCTAAGACTTTGTTTCATATCAAAAGTAACAAAGTAACAGCAACAAATGCTTGTCCTGTAAGTTCGTGAACAAAAACAGCGCCTAATAAATGGCTTATTATCCTTAAAATACGAAAATTAAAATGATGGGTAATAATAGATTATGACAGAATTTTTATGACATTTGCGACACTGCATGATATAGAATTATGCAGTTGAATGATGTTTGATTATAAGTTTTGCATTGTTTTGGAATGATTTGATGCATTTTATGTTTTGTTTTTTTTGGATTTCAATCCTGTGGTTTAAGAGCTCAGGTCAAACCGAGGTCTTTGAGAAGATGGTCTGTGTTATATCTGTCTTGGGGGTCGAACAACCTCTGGCGTTATCTTTGTGGTTTTCCTCGTGCAAGTCACGATGTCTCGTCCTTTTGACCATTAGTCTTGGGTTAACTGCCTAACACTGACAACGTTCTTTTAGCTAGGATCATCTCTTACAAGCGTGCATGGCCATACAGTACCGATAGTTAGCTCAGACTGAATGGAGTCTTAAATGACAGATCGTCTGATTAAGGGTCCGGAGTGTGGAGTTGGAATTTGGCTCTTTCTCACAGTCTGAAAGAGTCATTGCGGTCTGATTCACTGTCAGATCCGCTATCACGACCTAAAAATTAGGGTCAAAATAACTTTCCTGGATTTTATTTAAGATAACTCAAATATCCAAGTTGTCGCTTAATTCAAATTAGCTATCACAGCCTAAAAATTAGGGTAAAAATAACTTTCCCAGATTTTACTTAAGATAACTCAAATATCCAAGTTGTCACTTAATTCAACTTTACATTTTAAGCTGACTAAACTTAAAATTTAAAGGCAGCACGAACACTTTGTTGAAACATTTTAGTGTACATAATGCAATTGACTATGGCTATAGTCAGCCATGTTTATATCCTCATTATAGCACCTATTGATATAATGTCTGTGCCAGATAAACATTACAAATCTTCTGTTTTAGAATGTACTAATGAACATGAGTCTCCATAGACTCCCAGCATCTGAGCCACTGAGGACACAGTGGATGAATTTTATTTATGAAGGAAATGTGCCAAAGAAATTAGGTAAAGTTTTATATGCTTGATCAAATCATTTTATGTCAGACTGCTTTGCAAACAAGGGTCAGTTCAACGCTGGATTTGCACAAAAGTTGATTCTGAAAGATGGGTCGATACCCACTGTTTGTGCTCAAACTTCATAAACAGTACAAGTATCACACTTCATATTTTGTGAATGTTTCCAAATCGCATTTCTGAATGTGCTTGTTAGCATGCTGTATGGCTAATGTGGCTAAAGTTACCATTGTCTCTGACTATTTTCACAGAGACCAGAGCTATGTCATTAGTTTTATCCTGAAAACGCTCACCATCTTGCATCATACCATCATACAACGGTGTATGTTTTCTTAAAGATAAGAGACATGTACTAAGAGTCGTAATTAAACAACGATACCTGTTTTATCTCCATGCAACACATATTCTCTGGTTCTGTAGGCATCCAACTACAGTTGTATAGATGATCATGACGGAACATGCTAATAGACAAGTTGAAAAAAGTTAACTCCACAACAACTACATAAATTCATCAACTAATTCATCACACTTCCAGAAGTCAAAGCAGGATCAAGCATTGGCATTCTATGTAGCAGGGACAAACTGTTTGATTAAACAATAAAAACAACAAATTGATTAACATTGATTTAACAATAAGAAAATAGCTGGCCATATTGTGTCTGAAATATTAATTATGCTATTATAACTTACTGTTTATAAAACTGTTGTATGATAGCAGTATCATTGAGATCAGAATGCTGTTGTTCTGAATATCAGCATGGCCATGATGTCCTGTGCCCCTTGTTTCTATATCTGTACTGATATTCAATATAGTAGCACTCTTTCTCATGTGATATTGCTTAATTGAATTTGTAAGAACACGTGATGTTACAGGTTACCAGCTGGAGTTTTAATCATGGGTCTGCAGAAGCTGGGGGGCGAGACTATGCGTGACAAGAGGCGACGAGAAAGACAAGAGTTATATGAGCTGAGAGTCACTGAATGGTTAGTTCAACCAAGAAAAGAGAATATTTTTAAATGCACCGATTTTTTGAAGAGACGCATATCCTTTTGAAAAGATAATTGAGCTGATATTTCCATTGCAGGAATACTCGTCTAAAGCTTACAGATGATCTAAGTGGAGAAATGAGGAGTGAGAAACACCAGGACACTGATAATGACCTTCAACGAATAGAGGAGCTGCTTAGTCAACCAAGAAATGAGAAAGGGGCAAACGCAGTAACATCAGAGACTTGAGAGTGCTAATGGAAAAAAAATTTTTTTTTTTTTTTGTCCTCAGGATGTTTAATGCTGAATCAACAGCATGCAAATAAAATAATTTGCCGAACATTGTCTAGGATGTTGTATGTGTTCATGGTACCTGCTCCCATTATTAAGTGTGCTTGCTGAAAGCAGCACACTTATTGTTCTTCTTAAGTTTTCTTATTATTAAGTGTGCTTGCAGAAAGCAGCACACTTATTGTTCTTCTTAAGTTTTCTTATTATTAAGTGTGCTTGCTGAAAGCAGCACACGTATTGTTCTTCTTAAGTTTTCTTCTTAAGTGTGCTTGCTGAAAGCAGCACACTTATTGTTCTTCTTAAGTTTTCTTATTATTATTATTATTATTATTATTATTCCCGGGAGATTCATTTTGGCCAGCTCCTGCGCCTAGGCCCTTTGAGACAGAGACACCGTTCCAACTTTAAAACGTACGGTCAGTACCGGTGTAAGTTGCTCGCGAAGATGACATCACGAGTCCATGTCGTTCGTCCGCCATAGTGGATTTAACAGAAAGCGAAACTAAATTTTCACAGGTCACAAATTTGGTCCGAACTTTACGAAACTGGACATACATGATCCTTGGACCAAGCCTCACAAAAGTTACTAGAAGGATTTTTGATTTTCGGAAGCGTTTGCCCGTCACAGCCAAACGAAATCAGCGGCGTAGTCGCCAAACAGGAAGTCGTCCATATCTCAGGAACTCTGTTATGTATCGAAACCAAACTTTGTTCATGAACTCGGGACTCCAATGTGAGGATGCACAAGATCTGATTTTTTTATTTTATTTTTATTTATTTTATTTCAGGCTAATTGACAAACCCATTTACCTATGTCTATGCAAAAGTTTCATCTCACACTTTTAATGTTAATGCGTTTAGACAGTAGGTGGCACTGTTGTATTACATTTCACAGAGCTGCCAAGTCAGTGTATAGACTGCATTCGTTTTTACTAGGTTTTTCTTAATAAATGCAGGGCCTGAATTTCGTTTTTTGCATCGGTCTAATTTAATCATCTTCATTTATTAATATATACAGATTTGTATGCATGAATTGTGCATTTCCAGTTCTCAAAACAGTTAATAACAAAAAAAAAAAAAAAAACTTTATACAAAATACATCATGCTCTTCTTCGCTAACCGAACAAACAATTCATTGTCTGTGGCTGTGTTTGTGCCCACGGGAAATATGCTGCGCATAACAATAGAAAACAAGGAGAAATGCGCAGTCACATGCTCAAACAATCGCTCTAGAGGTGCGTTCCATTTGACCGTAAGTGGACTGCGAAGTGGACTTCACAGGGTTTTCCGCCATCTTAAGTTAGATTCTAATCCGAAGGGAGCGAACATGTTCAGTTCGAAGGGCACTGCGCACGGCATAGGGAATAAGGGAACATCGATACATCACTTCACAGGAAGTGGAGAGCGATGATCACCCAACTGTCATTTCGCGCACCACGTCATCACCAGTCAGAACGGTCATAACTAACGATGGAGGAGTTTACGTATGTGTGTAAGTATTCATACATTTCGTCATTGTTATACAAATGACAGTATTTTTAACGGTTATTGTTGTGAATATTACATATACTATTTTTGATGATTATAATTTACCTCAGTGAATGCAGCCAGCTTAGCTAGTTTGTGAAGTAAAGTGATTTTATTTTAGGTAGTTGTAAAATAGTGCAATATAATTGTAAATATATAATAATAAATATGAATGATATTAAAATATGAATGTAGTCCTATATATATTTATGTTATATCATAATCTGCGCGTCGTTGACTTTCCTTGATGACATTTGCAGGGCGTTTCAAATGAGCGGTTATTGTCAGTGAAGTCCACTTCAACTGATATACCGTGCTCAGGGAGTAGGGGAGCAGTGAACACTGCATATGGACCCTGTCGAATGGAACGCACATTAGATGTGTTTAAAAACAAGTGGAAAGCGCGAGCACGCCGCTGTCTCCTTTCCACAAGCGCTTGTTCTCCTGTGGCGTCTGTCGTTGCTATCCCAGCTAACACAAATACGTGACTGTTTCGTAACTGCAACGTAATATGGTGACCAAACTTTCGTCGTGGCGACGTAACTAGTTACGTCGTGGCAACCAGAAAAGTGAAATTCCTGGATTCGTTATCACGACGTAACTTTGTAACGTTGTCAGTAAGTAACGGCAACATCGTGGCAACGTTGTGGATCGACAGTCGTCTGTTGGTAACCAGTTGGTCATTTTAGTTTTTAATAATATGGGCGGACATGCAGTGGTCTAATTTAACTTGTCCTCATTGGCCCAAAACTATTTTAGAGACTTTTTCAACGACATATGAACGATACAGACTCAAAATTTGGTTAATTCAGTTCATTTACTATAGAACAAAGCAAAAACAGTATGCAAACAGGTTATACATTTAAATGAACAAGGTTTTCCCCAAAAGCTTGAACATCTAACTACTCCTACACGTCTTCATTTCGGTGGCCCTAATAACAAAGCAAGAATAAGAAAAGAAAAATGCAAGAAAAAAGAACAGTTGAGTGTTTTCCCATTTAACATTTAAATATACAAGGCAATTAGCACTGAAAGATAGAATCTGTATAAGCAGACAGTTTTGTTTAAAAATCGCTCATATATTTTTCTAAACATAACACAAAGTTATGTTGTGGCAAGTGCATTATTTCCTTTTAAAATAATTTGACAACTTCATGACAATGTATCACTATTCACTATATTCTATAAAACCTTAGTTTGAAATCTTTTTTTTGGTACATTTAATAATACATATTATTTAGTTTTTCTTCTTCTGAAGTCGTGATTACGATGTCCATTTTTTTAAACTAGGAAACTAGGCCTATTTATGATGATTCCTGAAGGCAGCATTAAACCCCCAAAATGTCAGGTGATGGTGCAACTGTCTGAACAAATTAACAGACTAAGAAAACAATTTAAAATGGTGTCTTAATAATAAAACATTAAAAACTATGCCATCATTTTAGGTTTGAAGCCTTTCATATAATTGTTTTTTTATAAATATCAGTAGTTTTAAAGCTGTTGAGGTAATTGAGAAACTTTTGTCCAGCAATTTGTATGTTCTCAAATGTTATTATGAATTTACAAGGTAATAACAGTAAACATGATAATGCATCATCCAGAGGAGCCTAACTGATCTCTTTGGCAAAGTGAAAAAGTTTGTAGAGCTCTCTCAAATACTGATAAAAACTGCTAATTTCAAGTATGGGTAGGTTGGTGGTACACTTTCCATGTCAGGTGGTACAACTACAATACATAATATTGTTGTTGTACCACCTGACATAAAAACTTAAATTAGTTTAAACACTTTAAAATATCATTTAACATCTGAAAATTGTTTAAATACATTGTCTTCAAGAGTGTTGATGTCATTAGAAGTCTTCCCAAGTGAGGCTGGATCCGAACTGGAGCTGCTGTAATCTCTAGTCAAATATGCTGAGCATCCTGAGATAGAAACAAGGAGACAACAGAAGAAAGATTAGCATTGCTGCTGTTCATATTATTTCAGGCAAAAGATGGTCATGTGAACTTTTTACTGTTTCATCATATAGTGCAAGATTATGAGATGTGTTAATTGAATGCTTGGCTAAAGAGATGTGTCTTTAATCTAGATTTAAATTAGGATAGTGTTTCTGGGCCCCAAACATTATCAGGAAGGTTATTCTAGAGTTATTCCCTATACCTGAACACAAGTCGCGGTCTGATCAGCCGTGGCTGGGTCGCCTGGGCGAGGGTGTCTGATGTTGAAAGACCCTAAACACCCGAGGACCCCAGGTTACATCACTGATGATGTGTTCAGGTGCATCTGAAGATGTGTTTCAAGAACTACCTGTTCTGGCAAGGCCAGTGACTCCCAGGAATAGACTGGTTGACAACCAGGAAGAGGCTGGTGACTACTGGAGAGACAGTTGGCAGCTTGGGAAGACAGCACTTGGGGTGGGAAGGGTTGGCAGCCCAAACCACATTCTCCGAGAGGAGGAACCCTTTTTGAAGCTACAGATCGACGCATGGATGTATACCCCCAGGGGAACCCGAGAGGGGGGGAGAATGAGAACCCCAATCTGACAGACCCAAGGTTACCGACTAATGGCAAGGGAGAATCGACAACGACCGCAGTATGCAGGTGCGGAAAAACCTGCAAAAACAGCCGTGGCCTAAAGATCCACCAAGCTAGGATGAAGTGTTTGGAGAACGAACATGTGTCACAGTGCACAGATGCTACATCTGATGAGACGCAGGAGGAGCCGAGCCAGGAAGCACCCTAGTGCTCAGAGCCTCCGTGTGCCACTAACCGTCCCCCAAAGTCTTCTTCCCCAGGCAAAGGCGCGAATCAAGTGGCCACAGGCCTGTAAGACGGCAGTCTGGAGGCAGTTCGACGAGGACGTCGACAAGGTGCTCGAAGCAACAGAGAAGGGTGATGTGGATCGAAGGCTGCAGGCAATGACGACCATCATCTCCAGCCTAGCTCAGGAGAGGTTCGGTGCCGAGGAGAAGCGATCAACTCCAACCACCTACTCCATGAACCACGGGGCAGCGAAGATCCACAAAATCCGGCTGGAGTTGAAGTCCCTCAAGAAGCAGCACAAGGAAGCCAGTGAGGAGCAACGCCCCCCCCTGGAGGAGTTGAGAGCTGTCTTAAGGAAAAGGCTGATGACCCTGCGCAGAGCAGAATGGCACCGAAGGCGTCGAAAGGAGAGATCCAGAAAGAGAGCTTCGTTCATTGCCAACCCCTTTGGCTTCACTAAACAGCTCCTGGGACAGAAGCGTGACGGAAAGTTGCTCTGTTCAAAAGAGGAAATTGACCAGCATTTGCACAGCACCTACAGTGACCCTCTCCGGGAGGAAGAGTTGGGCCAGTGCAACATCCTTGTAGATCCACCTCCCCCCACCAAGGAGTTTGACAGCAGGGAGCCACTGTTGAAAGAAGTCCAGGAGGTTGTGCGTAAGGCACGATCTAGCTCTGCCCCTGGACCAAGTGGAATCCCATACAAGGTCTACAAGAACTGCCCCTTGCTACTCAGGCGACTCTGGAAGATTATTCGAGTCATTTGGAGAAGAGGAAAGGTGGCACAGCAGTGGAGATTTGCTGAGGGAGTCTGGATCCCCAAGGAGAAAGATTCCAAGAAGATCAATCAGTTCAGAATAATCTCATTGCTGAGCGTGGAAGGCAAGATCTTCTTCAGTATAGTAGCAAGGCGTCTGACCAACTTCCTCTTAACTAACAACTACATAGATACATCTGTGCAAAAGGGAGGAATTGCTGGAGTCCCAGGTTGCTTAGAACACACGGGAGTGGTGACTCAGCTCATCCGGGAAGCTCGTGAACACAAGGGAGACCTCACAGTACTGTGGTTAGACCTAGCCAACGCATATGGCTCTATCCCCCATAAGCTGGTCCAGACCACCATGACCAAGCACCATGTGCCACATCACATTGCAGATCTGTTCTTGGATTATTACAACCATTTCAGGATGCGAGTCTCTGCAGGAGGTGTGACATCAGATTGGCACAAACTGGAGGTGGGAATAATCACAGGCTGCACCATCTCTGTGATCCTATTTGCGGTGGCTATGAATATGATTGTCAAATCGGCAGAGCCTGAGTGTCGGGGGCCCCAAAGCAGAGGAGGGGTCCGCCAACTGCCAATTAGAGCATTTATGGATGACCTGACAGTCACCACAGAGTCAGTGCCAGGAGGCAGGTGGATACTCCAAGGGCTGGAAAAGCTCATGCGGTGGGCTCGGATGGAGTTCAAACCAGCCAAGTCCCGTTCGCTAGTGCTGAAGAAGGGCAAGGTCACGGACAGTTTCCATTTCAGCATCAAAGGGGCAAAGATACCATCACTGTCAGAACAGCCGGTGAAAAGCTTGGGCAAGGTTTTTGACAGCAGCCTCAGAGACTCCGCATCAGTCCAGTCAACCTGCCAGGAGCTGGACAGCTGGTTACGAGCAACAGACCGTTCTGGCCTCCCCGGCAAGTTTAAAGCGTGGATTTATCAACATGGTATCCTGCCAAGAATACTCTGGCCGCTACTTGTGTATGAGGTTCCCATTTCCACGGTGGAGACCTTGGAAAGGAAGGTCAGCAGCTGTCTCAGGAGATGGTTAGGGTTGCCCAGGAGTCTCAGCAACATCGCCCTCTATGGAAACACCACAATGCTCCGGTTGCCTCTGAAATCCCTGGAAGAGGAGTTTAAAGTGACTCGGGCACGTGAGGTGCTGAGGTATAGAGACTCCAACGACCCAAAGGTGGCCCAGGCAGGAGTGCTGGTGAAGACAGGGAGGAAGTGGAGCGCCCAAGCCGCTGTGTTGGATGCACAGGCTCGACTGCGGCATAAAGAGCTTGTGGGAGTGGTGGCCCGAGGCAGAGCAGGCTTGGGGATGTTCCCAACACCTCCTCGACATAAAGAGGTGAAGGGGAAGGAGAAACGCAGCCGAATACAGGAAGAGGTCAGAGCTGCTGTGGAGGAAGGAAGGACAAGCAGAGCAGCTGGAATGGGGCAACAGGGGGCCTGGACCAGGTGGGAGCATGCCATGGACCGCAAGGTCACCTGGACGGAGCTCTGGCAAAGCGAGCTGCACCGCATAACTTTCCTGATTCGGGCAGTGTACGACGTCCTGCCTAGCCCAGCAAACCTCTGTACGTGGGGAAAAGCAGACACACCAACTTGCCAACTGTGCCCAGCTCGTGGAATGCTGGAGCACATTCTGAGCTCCTGCCCAACAGCGCTCGGCCAGGGTCGTTACACTTGGCGTCACAACCAGGTGCTGAAATCTATTGCAGACACCATCAGCAAAGAGATCAGCAAAGGCGGCCGAGGGAGCAACACCACTCGCTCAATTGCATTTGTTAGGGCAGGAGAACAGCCACAAGCAGGGAGGAAGGCACCAGCAGGGATCCTGGCATCAGCCAAGGATTGGAAACTCTCTGTGGATTTGGAGAAGCAGCTGAAATTTCCCCAGCACATTGTCAGCACAACTATGAGGCCAGACATCATTCTAGTCTCAGAGAGCACCAAGAATATAATCATCATGGAGCTGACCGTGCCATGGGAGGACCGCTTGGGAGAAGCCCACGAAAGAAAGATGACCAAATATGAACAGTTGGTCACAGACTGCCGAGCACAGGGCTGGAAGGCGAGATGCATGCCTATCGAGGTTGGCTGCAGAGGATTTGTGGGGCGCTCCCTCCACAAAGCCTTTACTGCGCTGGGCATTGCAGGAACAACTAGAAAAAAAAGTTTGTTGAGACAAACTTTAAGTTGGCTTGAGAAAGCCGGACCAGAGAGTTTGAAGAAGTTTAAAGTAGTTTAAAGTTTGACAGATAGATTAGTTCGAAAGAAAGAATAGTTAGAAAAAAAGAAACACATTAGTTAGAAAGGAAAGGAAAGATTAGTTTGATATATAGATAGATTAGATAAATAAAGAAAGATAGATTAGTTAGTTAGAAAGAAAGATAGATAGATTAATTATAAAGAAAAAGATAGATAAGTTAGAGAGATAGATAGATTAGTTAGGAAGAAAGAAAGAAAGATTGTTAAGTTAGTTAGAAAGATAGATAGATTAGTAAAAAATAAAGATTGATAAGTTAGTTAGAAAGATAGATAGATTAGTAAGAAAGAAAGATAGATAAGTTAGTTAGAAAGATAGATAGATTAGTTAGAAAGAAAGAAAGAAAGAAAGATAGATAAGTTAGTTAGAAAGATAGATAGATTAGTAAGAAAGAAAGATAGATAAGTTAGTTAGAAAGATAGATAGATTAGTCAAAGAAAGAAAGAAAGAAAGAAAGATAGATAAGTTAGTTAGTTAGAAAGATAGATTAGTCAGAAAGAAAGAAAGATAGATAAGTTAGTTAGTTAGTGAGAAAGATAGATTAGTAAGAAAGATAGATAGATTAGTTAGAAAGAAAGAAAGAAAGATAGATAAGTTAGTTAGAAAGATAGATAGATAGATTAGTAAGAAAGAAAGATAGATAAGTTAGTTAGAAAGATAGATAGATTAGTCAGAAAGAAAGAAAGCTAGATAAGTTAGAAAGCTAGATAGATTAGTAAGAAAGAAAGAAAGATAGATAAGTTAGTTAGAAAGATAGATAGATAGATTAGTAAGAAAGAAAGATAAGTTAGTTAGAAAGATAGATAGATTAGTCAGAAAGAAAGAAAGCTAGATAAGTTAGAAAGCTAGATAGATTAGTAAGAAAGAAAGAAAGATAGATAAGTTAGTTAGAAAGATAGATAGATAGATAGATTAGTAAGAAAGAAAGATAGATAAGTTAGTTAGAAAGATAGATAGATTAGTCAGAAAGAAAGAAAGATAGATAAGTTAGTTAGTTAGAAAGATAGATAGATTAGTCAGAAAGAAAGAAAGATAGATAAGTTAGTTAGTGAGAAAGATAGATTAGTAAGAAAGAAAGAAAGAAAGAAAGATAAGTTAGTTAGAAAGATAGATAGATTAGTTAGAAAGAAAGAAAGAAAGATAGATAAGTTAGTTAGAAAGAAAGAAAGATAGATAAGTTAGTTAGAAAGATAGATAGATTAGTCAGAAAGAAAGAAAGATAGATAAGTTAGTTAGAAAGATAGATTAGTCAGAAAGAAAGAAAGATAGATAAGTTAGAAAGATAGATAGATTAGTTAAAAAGAAAGAAAGATAGATAGGTTAGTTAAAAAAGAAAGAAAGAAAGAAAGATAAGTTAGTTAGAAAGATAGATAGATTAGTAAGAAAGAAAGATAGATAAGTTAGTTAGTTATTTAGAAAGATAGATAGATTAGTCAGAAAGAAAGATAAGTTAGTTAGAAAGATAGATAGATTAGTTAGAAAGAAAGAAAGAAAGATAGATAAGTTAGTTAGAAAGATAGATAGATTAGTAAGAAAGAAAGATAGATAAGTTAGTTAGGAAGATAGATAGATTAGTCAGAAAGAAAGAAAGATAGATGAGTTAGAAAGATAGATAGATTAGTTAAAAAGAAAGATAGATAAGTTAGTTAGAAAGATAGATAGATTAGTAAGAAAGAAAGAAAGAAAGATAAGTTAGTTAGAAAGAAAGATAGATAGGTAAGTTAGAAAGATAGATAGATTAGTAAGAAAGAAAGATAGATAAGATAGAAAGATAGATTAGTTAAAAAGAAAGAAAGATAGATAAGTTAGAAAGATAGATAGATTAGTTAAAAAAGAAAGATATAAGTTAGTTAGAAAGATAGATAGATTAGTAAGAAAGAAAGAAAGATAAGTTAGTTAGAAAGATAGATAGATTAGTAAGAAAGAAAGAAAGAAAGATAAGTTAGTTAGTTAGAAAGATAGATAGATAGATTAGTAAGAAAGAAAGATAGATATGTTAGTTAGAAAGATAGATTAGTTAAAAAGAAAGAAAGAAAGATAGATAGATTAGTTAAAAGAAAGAAAGATAGAAAGAAAGAGAAAGAAAGAAAGAAAGAAAGATAAGTTAGTTAGAAAGATAGATAGATTAGTAAGAAAGAAAGAAAGAAAGAAAGATAAAGTTAGTTAGTTAGAAAGATAGATAGATAGATTAGTAAGAAAGAAAGAAAGAAAGAAAGATAAAGTTAGTTAGTTAGAAAGATAGATAGATTAGTAAGAAAGAAAGAAAGAAAGATAGATAAGTTAGTTAGAAAGATAGATAGATTAGTAAGAAATAAAGATAGATAGATTAGTAGGAAAGAAAGATAGATAAGTTAGAAAGATAGATTAGTTAAAAAAAAGATAGATAGATTAGTTAAAAAGAAAGAAAGATACGTTAGTTAGAAAGATAGATAGATTAGTAAGAAAGAAAGATACGTTAGTTAGAAAGATAGATTAGTTAAAAAGAAAGAATGATAGATAGATAAGTTAGTTAGAAAGAAAGAAAGATAAGTTAGTTAGAAAGATAGATAGATTAGTCAGAAAGAAAGATAGATAAGTTAGTTAGAAAGATAGATAGATTAGTAAGAAAGAAAGAAAGATAAGTTAGTTAGAAAGATAGATAGTTAGAAAGAAAGAAAGATACGTTAGTTAGAAAGATAGATAGATTAGTAAGAAAGAAAGATACGTTAGTTAGAAAGATAGATTAGTTAAAAAGAAAGAATGATAGATAGATAAGTTAGTTAGAAAGAAAGAAAGATAAGTTAGTTAGTTAGAAAGATAGATTAGTCAGAAAGAAAGATAGATAAGTTAGTTAGAAAGAAAGAAAGATAAGTTAGTTAGAAAGATAGATTAGTTAGAAAGAAAGAAAAAGATAGATGAGTTAGTTAGAAAGATAGATAGATAGATTAGTAAGAAAGAAAAATAGATAAGTTAGTTAGGAAGATAGATAGATTAGTCGGAAAGAAAGAAAGATAGATGAGTTAGAAAGATAGATAGATTAGTTAAAAAGAAAGATTGATAAGTTAGTTAGAAAGATAGATAGATTAGTAAGAAAGAAAGAAAGAAAGAAAGATAAGTTAGTTAGAAAGAAAGAAAGAAAGAAAGAAAGATAAGTTAGTTAGAAAGAAAGATAGATATATTAGTTAGAAAGAAAGAAAGATAGGTAAGTTAGAAAGATAGATAGATTAGTAAGAAAGAAAGATAGATAAGATAGTTAGAAAGATAGATTAGTTAAAAAGAAAGAAAGATAGATAAGTTAGAAAGATAGATAGATTAGTTAAAAAAGAAAGATAGATAAGTTAGTTAGAAAGATAGATAGATTAGTAAGAAAGAAAGAAAGATAAGTTAGTTAGTTAGAAAGATAGATAGATAAATTAGTAAGAAAGAAAGATAGATATGTTAGTTAGAAAGACAGATTAGTTAAAAAGAAAGAAAGAAAGAAAGATATATTAGTTAAAAGAAAGAAAGATAGAAAGAAAGAGAAAGAAAGAAAGAAAGATAAGTTAGTTAGAAAGATAGATAGATTAGTAAGAAAGAAAGAAAGATAAAGTTAGTTAGTTAGAAAGATAGATAGATTAGTAAGAAAGAAAGAAAGAAAGATAGATAAGTTAGTTAGAAAGATAGATAGATTAGTAAGAAATAAAGATAGATAGATTAGTAGGAAAGAAAGATAGATAAGTTAGAAAGATAGATTAGTTAAAAAAAAGATAGATAGATTAGTTAAAAAGAAAGAAAGATACGTTAGTTAGAAAGATAGATAGATTAGTAAGAAAGAAAGATACGTTAGTTAGAAAGATAGATTAGTTAAAAAGAAAGAATGATAGATAGATAAGTTAGTTAGAAAGAAAGATAAGTTAGTTAGAAAGATAGATAGATTAGTCAGAAAGAAAGATAGATAAGTTAGTTAGAAAGATAGATAGATTAGTAAGAAAGAAAGAAAGATAAGTTAGTTAGAAAGATAGATAGTTAGAAAGAAAGATACGTTAGTTAGAAAGATAGATAGATTAGTAAGAAAGAAAGATACGTTAGTTAGAAAGATAGATTAGTTAAAAAGAAAGAATGATAGATAGATAAGTTAGTTAGAAAGAAAGAAAGATAAGTTAGTTAGTTAGTTAGAAAGATAGATAGATTAGTCAGAAAGAAAGATAGATAAGTTAGTTAGAAAGAAAGAAAGATAAGTTAGTTAGAAAGATAGATAGATTAGTTAGAAAGAAAGAAAAAGATAGATGAGTTAGTTAGAAAGATAGATAGATAGATAGATTAGTAAGAAAGAAAAATAGATAAGTTAGTTAGGAAGATAGATAGATTAGTCAGAAAGAAAGAAAGATAGATGAGTTAGAAAGATAGATAGATTAGTTAAAAAGAAAGATTGATAAGTTAGTTAGAAAGATAGATAGATTAGTAAGAAAGAAAGAAAGAAAGAAAGATAAGTTAGTTAGAAAGAAAGATAGATATATTAGTTAGAAAGAAAGAAAGAAAGAAAGAAAGATAAGTTAGTTAGAAAGAAAGATAGATATATTAGTTAGAAAGAAAGAAAGATAGGTAAGTTAGAAAGATAGATAGATTAGTAAGAAAGAAAGATAGATAAGATAGTTAGAAAGATAGATTAGTTAAAAAGAAAGAAAGATAGATAAGTTAGAAAGATAGATAGATTAGTTAAAAAAGAAAGATAGATAAGTTAGTTAGAAAGATAGATAGATTAGTAAGAAAGAAAGAAAGATAAGTTAGTTAGTTAGAAAGATAGATAGATAAATTAGTAAGAAAGAAAGATAGATATGTTAGTTAGAAAGACAGATTAGTTAAAAAGAAAGAAAGAAAGAAAGATATATTAGTTAAAAGAAAGAAAGATAGAAAGAAAGAGAAAGAAAGAAAGAAAGATAAGTTAGTTAGAAAGATAGATAGATTAGTAAGAAAGAAAGAAAGATAAAGTTAGTTAGTTAGAAAGATAGATAGATTAGTAAGAAAGAAAGAAAGAAAGATAGATAAGTTAGTTAGAAAGATAGATAGATTAGTAAGAAATAAAGATAGATAGATTAGTAAGAAAGAAAGATAGATACGTTAGTTAGAAAGATGGATTAGTTAAAAAGAAGGAAAGAAAGATAGATAAGTTAGAAAGATAGATTAGTTAAAAAAAGAAAGATAGATAGATTAGTTAAATAGAAAGATACGTTAGTTAGAAAGATAGATAGATTAGTAAGAAAGAAAGATACGTTAGTTAGAAAGATAGATAGATTAGTAAGAAAGAAAGAAAGATAAGTTAGTTAGAAAGATAGATTAGTTAAAAAGAAAGAAAGATAGATAGATAAGTTAGAAAGATAGATTAGTTAAAAAGAAAGAAAGATAGATAAGTTAGAAAGATAGATTAGTTAAAAAGAAAGAAAGAAAGAAAGAAAGATAGATTAGTTAAAAAAGAAAGAAAGTTAGTTAGAAAGATAGATTAGTAAGAAAGAAAGAAAGAAAGATAGATAAATTAGTTAGTTAGAAAGATAGATAGATTAGTAAGAAAGAAAGAAAGAAAGATAGATAGATAAGTTAGTTAGAAAGATAGATATATTAGTAAGAAAGAAAGATAGATAAGTAAGAAAGAAAGATAGATAAGTTAGTTAGAAAGATGGATTAGTTAAAAAGAAGGAAAGAAAGATAGATAAGTTAGAAAGATAGATTAGTTAAAAAAAGAAAGATAGATAGATTAGTTAAAAAGAAAAAAAGAAAGAAAGATAAGTTAGATAGATAGATAGATTAGTAAGAAAGAAAGATAGATAAGTTAGTTAGAAAGATAGATTAGTAAGAAAGATAGTTAGTTAGAAAGATAAATTAGTTAAAAAGAAAGAAAGAAAGATAGATAAGTTAGAAAGATCGATAGATTAGTTAAAAAAAGAAAGATAGATAGATTAGTAAGAAAGAAAGAAAGATAAGTTAGAAAGATAGATTAGTAAGAAAGAAAGAAACAAAGAAAGAAAGATAGATAGATAGATAAGTTAGTTAGTAAGATAGATAGATAGATTAGTAAGAAAGAAAGATAGATAAGTTAGTTAGAAAGATGGATTAGTTAAAAAGAAGGAAAGAAAGATAGATAAATAAGTTAGAAAGATAGATAGATTAGTTAAAAAAGAAAGATAGATAGATAAGTTAGTTATAAAGATAGATAGATTAGTTAGAAAGAAAGAAAGATAGATAAGTTAGTTATAAAGATAGATAGATAGATTAGTTAGAAAGAAAGATAGATAGATAGATAGATAGATAGATAGATAGATAGATAGATAGATAGATAGATAGGCAAGGCAAGGCAAGTTTATTTATATAGCACATTTCATACACAATGGCAATTCAAAGTGCTTTACATAGAAGAAATTAAAATAATAAAAGAAATAAGAATAATTAAAACAGTTTAGAAAAATAGAATAAAATACAGTACAAACATTCGGACGAACAGTGGCACAGAGCTCATTCAGTAAATGCATAGCTAAACAGATGTGTTTTGAGTCTGGATTTGAAAGTGACTACAGTAGGAGCACATCTGATCTCCTCTGGAAGCTGGTTCCAGCTGCGGCTGGCATAATAGCTAAAAGCGGACTCGCCATGCTTAGAGTGAACCCTTGGTATTTCTATCTGATATGATCCTAATGATCTGAGTAATCTGTTGGGTTTATATTCTGTGAGCATATCTGCAATGTATTGAGGTCCTAGGCCATTAAATGATTTATATACCAGTAATAATACTTTAAAATCAATCCTAAATTTAACTGGGAGCCAGTGTAAAGACCTGAGGACTGGTGTGATATGTTCATATTTTCTGGTTCTGCTCAGAATCCTGGCGGCAGCGTTCTGTATGAGCTGCAACTGTCTTATGGTCTTTTTGGGAAGGCCAGTGAGGAGTCCATTACAATAATCCACCCTGCTGGTGATGAAAGCATGAACAAGTTTCTCTAAGTCTTGTCTGGAAACAAAGCATCTAATTCTTGCAATATTTTTCAGATGATAGTATGCTGATTTAGTTATTGCTTTGACATGACTACTGAAACTAAGGTCTGACTCTAGTGACACACCGAGATTCCTGACTTGATTTTTAGTTGTTTGACCCCTAGAGTGAAGGTATGCGTTCACCTTGAGAACTTCATCTTTGTTTCCGAACGCAATGACTTCAGTTTTGTCTTTGTTTAACTGAAGAAAGTTTTGACACATCCAACTGTTGACTTCGTCAATGCATTGGCACAGGGAGTCAATTGGGCTGTAATCGTTAGGCGATAGGGCTAAGTAGATCTGTGTGTCGTCTGCATAGCTGTGGTAAGCAATTTGGTTCTTTCTCATTATTTGGCTCATTGGGAGCATATACAGGTTGAACAGGAGTGGCGCAAGAATCGAGCCTTGAGGGACTCCGCATGTCATGGATGTCCACTCAGACTTATGATCTCCTATACTCACATAATAACCTCTCCCATCTAAGTATGACCTGAACCATTTTAGGACTATCCCAGAAAGCCCCACCCAGTTTTCCAGCCTGTCAAGAAGTATGTTATAATCGACAGTGTCAAATGCAGCACTAAGGTCAAGTAGTACCAGCACTGATAATTTGCCTGAATCAGTATTTAAGCGAATATCGTTTATTATCTTTATGAGGGCTGTCTCTGTGCTGTGGTGCGGTCGGAAACCAGACTGAAAATTGTCAAAGGATCCATTCAAGCTCAAGAATTTGTTCAGCTGATTGAAGACAACTTTTTCAATGATCTTGCCTATGAAAGGAAGATTTGAGATCGGTCTATAGTTGCTTAATATGGTCTTATCCAGATTGCTCTTTTTCAGGAGGGGCTTGACAATTGCAGTTTTCAGGGAGTTTGGAAAACTCCCAGAGCGAAGTGAGACATTTACCACTTGTAGAAGATCTGCTTCTAAACTGTTTAACACACTTTTGAAAAATGATGTGGGAAGTGTGTCAAGAGCACAGGTTGATGTTTTAAGGTGCAGTACAGTTTCTTCCAAAATTTTGCCATCAATTTCTTTGAAATCAGACATAGTAACTAATTTCTCAGGTGGTTTGATCTGTCTGACCTCAGTGCAACTCAAGGATGTGCTGATCACCTTTCTGATATTACTGATTTTCTCAGAGAAGAAAGAAGCAAACTCACTGCACTTGTTGTCTGAGAGCATTTCACTGGGAATCTGGCTTGGAGGGTTTGTCAGTCTCTCTACAGTAGCAAAAAGAGTGCGTGTGTTGTTTAAATTGCTGTTTATAATATTTGAGAAGAAAGTCTGTCTAGCTTTGCCTAGTTCCATATTAAAAGCATGAAGGCTGTCTTTGTAGATGTTATAATGGACTACAAGTTTAGTCTTCCGCCACATGCGCTCTACTTTTCTGCATTGTCTTTTCATATTTTGCACTGCTGTTGAGTTTCTCCAAGGTGCTTTTTGTCTGCCACTCTTCTTCCTGACTTTCACAGGAGCAATATCATCAATTATACCTTTAACTTTTGAGTTAAAAGAATCAAGGAGAAAATCAACAGAGTCTGCAGATATGCTTGGTGTTAAGGATATAGCCTTCATAAATAGTACACTAGTGTTCTCATTTAAGCATCTCTTCTTGACAGACACAGATCTAGCTTCAGTGGCAGGAGAGATCAATATATCAAAGAAAATACAGAAATGATCAGACAGTGCTACATCCTTAATAACAATTAATGAAATGTTTAGACCCTTACTGATAAGTAAATCTAGAGTGTGTCCACGATTGTGTGTGGGTCCATGTATATGCTGAGTCAGATCAAAAGTTTTTAAAACAGTTTTGATTTCTTCTGCCATATTGTTCTCTGCACAATCTATGTGAATGTTAAAATTTCCTGCAATGGCAAAACAGTCAAACTCTGAGGTAATTGTTGATAACAGTTCTGTAAAGTCCTCAGTGAAGGCTGGAGAGTATTTTGGAGGCCTGTAAATAATGATAAGTAAAATGCGTGGAGCACCTTTCAACACAATACCCAGATATTCGAAAGAAGGGTAATTCCCAAATGATATTTGCTTACATTGATAGATATCTTTAAAAAGAGCCCCACCTCTCTTAACAGCTCTGCAGACACTCATAAAAGTAAAGTTAGGAGGGGCTGCTTCATTGAGGATTGTTGCACTGCAGCTGGCTTCTAGCCAGGTTTCATTTAGAAGCATAAAATCCAGGTTGTTTGTGGTTATTAAATCGTTGACTAGAAGTGATTTATTTTTAAGTGAACGAATGTTTAAAAGTGCTAACTTAACAGTCTTACTTTTTGTCCCCACATCAATCTTACTTTGACGTGTAATAGGCACCAGATTAGTTAGGTTTGCTGCACGGCTATTGAAGGCCTTAGATTTTATATCTTGTAATAAAACAGCAATAGAGAAAGATACAGGCACACTGGGTTCCCGCTTGTTCTGTAAACATTTGAGAAAGTTACTGTTATCAGAGCGGGGACCCAAAACACATCACTGAGAGCTGGTATCAGTTGTTTTTGGTTCACCTCGAGCAGATGGAGGAGGGTGTGGGCCCTGGCGTTGTGGCAGAGGCCGAAGAGCTCTCACAGGAGGAGGGGGAGGGCGAGCTGGGCCCGCAGGCTTTGGTGGTAATGGTGCCTGTCGTTTTTTGGTTGGTATCTGGGGGCTTGCAGCAAAAGAGTGGGATAGTCTGGTTCCAGCATGCACCAGTTCTTCCATTTTCTGTGAGAAGCACAGAAGTGGCGATGCTGGAGAGAGAGATAGCGTGTCTGGTGAAAGGGGCTGTTGCTCTGGTGTTATAGGAGGTTGTGATATGCTGTCCTGGCTTCCCTGGCTGTTTTCCCGGAAGTCGTCATTGGGTGCTGAATCTTCAAGCAGTTCTGATAAGTCTCTCTGTGGGCAGGGCTCAGCTGAGATTGTGTCCGTGAGCAGAGGTTGTTGTGGCGGAGTGGTGTTATCATTGTCCTTGTGTGATATGTCAACCGCATGTCCATTTTGCTGCTGAAGTGAAGTCCCGTGGTCATTCATACTGTGTCCAGGTGTGTGTGTGCCGTTCAGATTGACTGGATTGGCACAAACTGCAGAAGGATGTATGAGGGAGAAGTAGAAATTGTCATTTAACACTCTTGAACCAAGTTTGTTTGGGTGATGGCCATCCCGATGAAAAAGTTGTCTCTGACTCCAGAAAAGATTGAAATTGTCAATGAAGTTTACTCCTTTTATATTGCAGGTTTTTTGCAGCCATGTATTTAGCCCAAGCAACCGTGAAAACCTGTTTGTTCCTCTTGCTGGGAGAGGTCCACTGATGAATGTTTGAACTTTCAGTCTTTTAAGTGTTTCAAAAAGTTCATTGAAATCCTTCTTAAGGAGTTCTGACTGCTCTTTATGAATATCATTCTTCCCCACATGTATGATGAGTCGATTTGCAGTCTTATGTTTCATCAGAATGTTCTGAAGTTCCCTGTTTACATCAGAAGTTGTTGCTTGTGGAAGGCAGCATGTAGTTGTATCCCTGCTGCTAATGTTTCTGATTGTGGAGTCCCCCACTATCAGAGTCCTGGGCTCGGCTGCGCTCTGAGCTGAGTGCCGCTGTCTGCTCGACCTTGAGCGCCAGTTAGCATCAGTGTTAGCTACTGGCCCATTCAGTCTGTGTTCGATCACATTCATCACATTTGGGGATTCCTCATTTACATTCATTAGTACTTCAAATCTGTTCTCAAGATGTATAGGCGGTGGTAGGAGACCAGTGTTTGCAATCCTTGTCAGAGCTGTATCTGGGGTAGAGGATGCTACTGCGGCAATATGTAATGCTCGTGACAATCTGATGTCTCGAGTGCCTTTGGGTCTCGCTCCCTGTTTGTGCCATCGATTAGTAAGTCGATCGGCTTGTTTCTCTACCTGTCGAGGAGCACTAGTTTCATGGGACTCACCGGTATGCTGAGGGTGTCCATGACGAAGCTCTGTTGTGTGCTCCGTCTGGTTTGGTGGTCCCGTAAGTAACTTTGTTTCGAGAACTGCAATCCTTTGTAAAAGTCTGTGGCAGTTAGTGCAGCAAGTAGATTCTTGAACCTGAAGAGGCATTTTCTCTCTTATCCGTATGAATGTAGGCAGTTGTGTTTTCCTTTCCCGGAATGTAAGCTGGTCGGGTAAAAGAATTCTGCGTTTTTGTAGTAATCCAAACTTTGTTGTCTGAGCACTGTGCTGTTTGCTGAAGTTAAAATTAGGTGATAAAAGGAAATAAAATATAAAAATATAGGAGATAAAATGTAAAAGCGATAGAGCAAAGCGCGGAGCAGTAAGCAAGAGCGTCCGAACAGTAGCTGAGCAGGAAGTGCCCGTTCCTAGATAGATAGATAGATAGATAGATAGATAGATAGATAGATAGATAGATAATGGTAGTTTAATTGAGTCTAGGGCTTCAGAGAGTTTAGATTTGAGTTTTTGGTTTGTACACTAATGGGCCACCGTAGCCTTGGCTCAATTTGAGCAGTCTGCAATGAAAGTCAATGGGGTTTTTATGATTTTTAATATTGATTTTTAAGAAAACTGAAAGTCAAATCAGTCTGAAAAGATATAGCAACTCGAGTCAGAACAGACTGAAGGTCTGACCCGAGTTTGGAGTTTGTAGAGTTAAAGCTCTAGGAGGAGTTAGAGTCAGATTTTTTTGGGTCAGAAAAAGAATAATAATAATAACTAGATTAAAAAGTTCGTCGAGACAAACTTTAAGTTGGCTTGAGAAAGTTTGGACTGGAAAGTTTAAAGTTTAAAGTAGTTTGAAGATTAAAGTAGTTTGAAGTTTAATTTAGTTTAACGTTTAATTTAGTTTAAAGAAGTTTGAAGTTTAATTTAGTTTAAAGTAGTTTGAAGTTTAATTTAGTTTACAGTTTAAAGTAGTTTGAAGTTTTTAGTTTAAAGTTTAAATTAGTTTGAAGTTTAAAGTAGTTTAAAGTTTGAAGTAGTTTAAAGTTAAAAAGTTGCTAGGGTGTTTCTAGTGGGTTGCTAAGGTGTTCTGGGTGGTTGCTAGGTGGTAGCTGGGGTATTCTGGATGGTTGCTAGGCGGTTGCTAGGGTATTCTGGGTGGTTGCTAGGTGGTTGCTAGGGTGTTCTGGGTGGTTGCTAGGGTGTTGCTAAGTGGTTGCTAGGGTATTTTAGGTGGTTACTAGGGTGTTGCTAGGCGGTTCTGGGTGGTTGCTATGGTGTTGCTAGGCGGTTGCTAGGGTGTTCTGGGTGGTTGCTAGGCAGTTGCTAGGGTGTTCTGGGTGGTTGCTAGGTGGTTGCTAGGCAATTGCTAGGGCGTTCTGGGTGGTTGCTAGGCGGTTGCTAGGGTGTTCTGGGTGGTTGCTATGGTGTTGCTAGGCGGTTGCTAGGGTATTCTGGGTGGTTGCTAGGCGGTTGCTAGGGTATTCTGGGTGGTTGCTATGCTGTTGCTAGGCGGTTGCTAGGGTGTTTTGGGTGGTTGCTAGGCGGTTGCTAGGGTGTTTTGGGTGGTTGCTATGATGTTGCTAGGTGGTTGCTAGGGTGTTCTGGGTGGTTGCTATGATGTTGCTAGGCGGTTGCTAGGGTGTTTTGGTGGTTGCTATGGTGTTGCTAGGCAGTTGCTAGGGTATTCTGGGTGGTTGCTAGGGTGTTGCTAGGCGGTTGCTAGGGTATTCTAGGTGGTTGCTAGGGTGTTTTGGTGGTTGCTAGGATGTTGTTAGGCGGTTGCCAGGTTGTTCTGGGTGGTTGCTATGCTGTTGCTAGGTGGTTGCTAGGGTGTTTTGGTGGTTGCTATGGTGTTGGTAGGCGGTTGCTAAGGTGTTCTGGGTGGTTGCTATGATGTTGCTAGGTGGTTGCTAGGGTGTTTTGGTGGTTGCTATGGTGTTGCTAGGCGGTTGCTAGGGTATTCTAGGTGGTTGCTAGGGTGTTTTGGTGGTTGCTAGGATGTTGTTAGGCGGTTGCCAGGTTGTTCTGGGTGGTTGCTATGCTGTTGCTAGGTGGTTGCTAGGGTGTTTTGGTGGTTGCTATGGTGTTGGTAGGCGGTTGCTAAGGTGTTCTGGGTGGTTGCTATGATGTTGCTAGGTGGTTGCTAGGGTGTTTTGGTGGTTGCTATGGTGTTGCTAGGGTATTCTGGGTGGTTGCTACGGTGTTGCTAGGTGGTTCCTAGGGTGTTCTGGGTGGTTGCTATGGTGTTACTAGGTGGTTGGTAGTTGTCACAGATGGTTACTATGGAGTTTTTATAGAGTTCTTAGCATGATCTTGGCATGATTTAGCACTTAACTAATCGCTATTAGCATGTAGCTATTCACTGCTAGCATGTGTAGCATGTTGGAAGTGCTGTTTGCTAGCATGAGTCAAAAGAGCCAAACCTCATCTCTATACGATGTTCTGATGCAGAGATATAGGTCTTGTAAAACGGTTGCTAGGGTACTCAAGTTTGGTTGCTATGGAGTTGCTTGGGAGCTGGGAACTTTAAACTTAAGAAGTTTAAAGTGGTTTGAAGTTTAAAGTAGTTTACGAGTTTTTGAGTTTTGAGTTTATAAGTTTAAATGAGTTTAGAGTGTGTGTGTGTTCACACACACACACACACTCAGAGTTTATGAGTTTAGAGTTTATAAGTGTATAAATTGATGAGTTTATAAGTTTTTGAGTTTAGAGTTTATAAGTTTTAAATGAGTTTAGAGTTTATAAGTTTTAATAAGTTTAGAGTTTATAAGTTTAAATGAGTTTAAGAGTTCAGAGTTTATTAATTTATGAGTTAAAGAGTTCATAAGTCTATGAATTCATGAGTTTATAAGTTAATTAGTTTATAAGTGTATGAGTTTAGAGTTTATTAGTTTAAATCAGTCTCATTGGCTAATATAGTATATAGAATGGCAGTTTGGTTTAGTCTTCAAGGTATTTAGATTTGAATTTTCGTCGGTTGGTGAGTTTGAATCTGGATTTGAATTTTTTAGAACTCAATTTTAGAAGTCAATGGGAGTTTTTCCGAGTTTTGATCAGCATTTTTAGGAAAACCGTAAGTCCGATCAGTCTGAAAAGATATAGCAACTAACTTCAGATCAGTTTGAGTGTCTGAGCCGAGTTTGGAGTATGTAGAGTTAAAGCTCTAGGACGAGTTTGAGTCAACAGTTTTTAACAGAAGAATAATAATAATAACTAGATGCGAAAGTTCGTCGAGACAAACTTTGAAGTTGGCTTGAGAAAGTTTGGACCAGAACGTTTTTTGCTAGGCGGTTGCTAGGATGTTATGGGTGGTCGCTATGGTGTTGCTAGGCGGTTGCTAGGGTATTCTGGGTGGTTGCTATGGTGTTGCTAAGCGGTTGCTAGGGTGTTCTGGGTGGTTGCTAGGCTGTTTTGGGAGGTTGCTACGGTATTTTGGGTGGTTGCTAGGCTGTTGCTAGGGTGTTATGGATGGTTGCTAGGCGGTTGCTAGGGTGTTCTGGGTGGTTGCTAGGGTGTTTTGGGAGGTTGCTAGGGTATTCTGGGTGGTTGCTAGGCGGTTGCTAGGATATTTTGGGCGGTTGCTAGGGTCTTTTGGGTGGTTGCTAGGGTGTTCTGGGTGGTTGCTAGGCGGTTGCTAGGGTGTTTTGGGTGGTTGCTAGGCGGTTGCTAGGGTGTTCTGGGTGGTTGCTATGGTGTTGCTAGGCGGTTGCTAGGGTATTCTGGGTGGTTGCTAGGGTGTTCTGAGTGGTTGCTATGCTGTTGCTAAGGTGTTCTGGGTGGTTGCTAGGCGGTTGCTAGGGTGTTCTGGGTGGTTGCTATGGTGTTGCTAGGCGGTTGCTAGGGTATTCTGGGTGGTTGCTAGGGTGTTCTGGGTGGTTGCTATGGTGTTGTTAGGCGGTTGCTAGGGTATTCTGGGTGGTTGCTAGGCGGTTGCTAGGGTGTTCTGGGTGGTTGCTATGATGTTGCTAGGCGGTTGCTAAGGTATTCTGGGCGGTTGCTAGGCAGTTGCTATGGTGTTCTGGGCGGTTGCTATGGTGTTGCTAGGTGGTTGGTAGTTGTCACAGATGGTTACTATGGAGTTTTTATAGAGTTCTTAGCATGATCTTGGCATGATTTAGCATTTAACTAATTGCTATTAGCATGTAGCTATTCACTGCTAGCATGTGTAGCATTTTGGAAGTGCTGTTTGCTAGCATGAGTCAAAAGAGCCAAACCTCATCTCTATACTATGTTCTGATACAGAGATATAGGTCTTGCAAAACGGTTGCTAGGGTACTCAAGTTTGGTTGCTATGGAGTTGCTTGGGAGCTGGAAGCTTTAAACTTAATAAGTTTAAAGTGGTTTGAAGTTTAAAGTAGTTTACGAGTTTTGAGTTTACAAGTTTACAAGTTTAAATGAGTTTAGAGTTTAAGTTTAAATGAGTTTAGTGTGTGTGTGTGTGTGTGTGTGTGTTCACACACACACACACACACACACACACTCAGAGTTTATGAGTTTAGAGTTTATAAGTGTATAAATTGATGAGTTTATAAGTGTTAGAGTTTTTGAGTTTAGAGTTCATAAGTTTTAAATGAGTTTAGAGTTTATAAGTAGGGCTGCAACTAACGATTATTTTGATAATCGATTAATCGGACGATTATTTTTACGATTAATCGATTAATCGGTTTATGTACTTATATTTTAGTTTTGCCCATTTTTCCCCCAAGTAAATTATTAACAAAGGGTCTTTATCATTCAAAATAGACTTTTTAGAGATTTTAACCATTTTGCATTGTCATATCCTCATCAAAAACATACCTGGAGTTGTTTTATTATGTGTTAGTAATCCTTTGTCGAACTCTTCTGCAATCAAAACACTGACCCATACATACTCTAGCAAATTTCACAAGGAGATTTCAAATAATGTTTTCACCATGGCAGTCCTTTGGGCTCCTAAAGTAGTTTAACATCCCGAACAAAGCTTATTAATGAATCTTGCAGAACATATTTTCACGAAGAATAAGAATAAAACAAAATACAGTTGCAGTAAATTGCATTTTATTTTATTTTTTATTTCCTGTAAACACACAGATTATACCTGGGAAACAGCTTTATAGCTTATGCTGTGAAATCAATTAGAAAGTTGAAAGTAGCTCAACTTTATGATAATAAGCTATGACGCGGTTCAGCGGCAAACGCCAGCAACCAATCGGAATATAGACGTCCTTCGCGCTGATTCCGGAGAAACATACGATGTAAACTTTCGTTCCTACCAAAACATTAGCTCCGAGAAAAAACAATTAATTAAAGAGTTTAACCATTATAGAGTTAAACAAAGTGTATCATTTGCATGTGTTTTTAAGTCCTGTCAGCTTGACAGGGCATATATAAGAACGAGCAGAGAGAGAGCCCCAGCCGCGCGCGCGCACTCACCCGAGCGCTGTCTTGCTCTCTCTCTCCCTCGCGCATATTAATCAAAATCAATTGATACGATGGCGTCGAAAAAAAAACTCTCCAGTGATGAAATGTTTTCTTTGTTGACAAATCTTGTGCGATATCCTAAACTGCCGAATGCTGCTTCGTTCGATTAGTTTTATCTACCGTTTTTTTCTTTTTCTTTCTCGAGCTCCACTGCCGTCTGCCTCCGCCATCTCGCTGAATGCTGCACAGAGGCACAGACGCTGTGCGGGAAGCATGTGACATAAAACAAGGCCAGCTATTGGCTATTCGCTACTTCTCCTGCTGTACTGGCTGAGTAAAACCTCCGGTGGCTCATTACTGCCACACTTTGGTCACCGCAGATTTAAAATATGCACGAAATGAACCGCTTACGGCAAATAAAATGAGCCGCTTACGGCAAATAAAAGTTATTTAGCAACTAATCGATGACTAAATTAGTTGACAACTATTTTAATAATCGATTTTAATCGATTAAATCGATTAGTTGTTTCAGCTCTATTTATAAGTTTTAATGAGTTTAGAGTTTATAAGTTTAAATGAGTTTAAGAGTTCAGAGTTTATTAATTTATGAGTTTAAGAGTTAATAAGTCTATGAATTCATGAGTTTATAAAGTTAATTAGTTTATAAGTGTATGAGTTTAGAGTTCATTAGTTTAAATGAGTCTCATTGGCTAATATAGCATATAGAACGGCAGTTTGGTTTAGTCTTCAAGGTATTTTGATTTGAATTTTCGTCGGTTGGTCAGTTTGAATCTGGATTTGAATTTTTTAGAACTCCCCAATGCAAGTCAATGGGAGTTTTTCCGAGTTTTGATCGTCATTTTTAGGAAAACCGTAAGTCCGATCAGTCTGAAAAGATAGAGCAACGCGAGTCAGATCAGTTTGAGTGTCTGAGCCGAGTTTGGAGTATGTAGAGTTAAAGCTCTAGGAGGAGTTTCATATAGAAATTTTAGTCTCGGAATAATAATAATAACTAGATTAAAAAGTTCGTCGAGACAAACTTTAAGTTGGCTTGAGAAAGCCGGACCAGAAAGTTTGAAGAAGTTTGAAGTTTAAATTAGTTTAAAGTTTAAAGTAGTTTGAAGTTTAAAATAGTTTGAAGTTTAAAGTAGTTTAAAGTTTAAAGTAGTTTAAAGTTTAAAGTAGTTTGAAGTTTAAAGTAGTTTAAAGTCTAAATTAGTTTGAAGTAGATAGATAGATGAGTTTGTTAGTTTAAATTTCACACACAGACATGCTCACTAACTCTCTCACACACACACACACACACAGACACGCTCACTAACACACACGGACAAACACACACGCTCACTAACTCTCACACATACACACACTTTCTCAAACACACACACACACACACACACACACAGACACGCTCACTAACACACACACACACACACACACACACACACACACTAACTCACTCACACACTCAGACACACACACTCAGAGTTTATGAGATTTGGGTGGTTGCTAGGCGGTTGCTAGGGTGTTCTGGGTGGTTGCTATGGTGTTGCTCGGCGGTTGCTAGGGTGTTCTGGGTGGTTTCTATGTTGTTGCTAGGTGGTTGCTAGGGTATTCTGGGTGGTTGCTAGGCGGTTGCTAGGGTGTTTTGGATGGTTGCTAGGCGGTTGCTAGGGTGTTCTGGGTGGTTGCTATGGTGTTGCTAGGCGGTTGCTAGGGTGTTCTGGGTGGTTGCTATGATGTTGCTAGGCGGTTGCTAGGGTGTTTTGATGGTTGCTATGGTGTTGCTAGGCGGTTGCTAGGGTGTTCTGGGTGGTTGCTATGATGTTGCTAGGCGGTTGCTAGGGTGTTTTGGTGGTTGCTATGGTGTTGCTAGGCGGTTGCTAGGGTATTCTGGGTGGTTGCTAGGATGTTGCTAGGGTGTTTTGGTGGTTGCTAGGATGTTGCTAGGCGGTTGCTAGGTTCTTCTGGGTGGTTGCTATGCTGTTGCTAGGCGGTTGCTAGGGTGTTTTGGTGGTTGCTATGGTGTTGCTAGGCGGTTGCTAGGGTGTTCTGGGTGGTTGCTATGATGTTGCTAGGTGGTTGCTAGGGTGTTTTGGTGGTTGCTATGGTGTTGCTAGGGTATTCTGGGTGGTTGCTAGGGTGTTGCTAGGTGGTTGCTAGAGTGTTCAGGGTGGTTGCTATGGTGTTGCTAGGCGGTTGCTAGGGTGTTCTGGGTGGTTGCTATGATGTTGCTAGATGGTTGCTAGGGTGTTTTGGTGGTTGCTATGGTGTTGCTAGGGTATTCTGTGTGGTTGCTAGGGTGTTGCTAGATGGTTGCTAGGGTGTTCTGGGTGGTTGCTAGGTGGTTGCTAGGGTGTTCTGGGTGGTTGCTATGGTGTTACTAGGTGGTTGGTAGTTGTCACAGATGGTTACTATGGAGTTTTTATAGAGTTCTTAGCATGATCTTGGCATGATTTAGCACTTAACTAATCGCTATTAGCATGTAGCTATTCACTGCTAGCATGTGTAGCATGTTGGAAGTGCTGTTTGCCAGCATGAGTCAAAAGAGCCAAACCTCATCTCTTTATGATGTTCTGATGCAGAGATATAGGTCTTGTAAAACGGTTGCTAGGGTACTCAAGTTTGGTTGCTATGGAGTTGTTTGGGAGCTGGGAACTTTAAACTTAAGAAGTTTAAAGTGGTTTGAAGTTTAAAGTAGTTTACGAGTTTTTGAGTTTTGAGTTTAGAGTTTGTTTAAATGAGTTTAGAGTGTGTGTGTGTGTGTGTGTGTGTGTGTGTGTGTGTCACACACACACACACACACACACACACACACACACTCAGAGTTTATGAGTTTAGAGTTTATAAGTGTACAAGTTTTTGAGTTTAGTTTGTAAGTTTAAATGAGTTTTGAGTTTATAAGTTTAAATGAGTTTAGTGTTTATAAGTTTAAATGAGTTAAAGCTTAAGTTTGAAGTTTAAAGTAGTTTAAAGTATATATTAGTTTGAAGTTTAATTTAGTTTAAAGTTTAAAGTAGTGTAAAGTTTAAAATAGTTTGAAGTAGATAGATAGATGAGTTTATTAGTTTAATTGAGTCTCAATGGCTCATATACGGCAGTTTGGTTTAGTCTTCAAGGTGTTTAGATTTGAATTTTCGTCGGTTGGTCAGTTTGCATCTGGATTTGAATTTTTTAGAACTCCCCAATGCAAGTCAATGGAGTTTTTGAATGAGTTTTTTCGAGTTTTGATCGTCATTTTTAGGAAAACCGTAAGTCCGATCAGTCTGAAAAGATATAGCAACTCGAGTCAGATCAGTTTGAGTGTCTGAGCCGAATTTGGAGTATGTAGAGTTAAAGCTCTAGGAGGAGATCCATTTAGTTTTTTTTAGTCTCAGAAGAATAATAATAACTAGATTAAAAAGTTCGTCGAGACAAACTTTAAGTTGGCTTGAGAAAGTTTGGACCATAAAGTTTGAAGAAGTTTAAAGTAGTTTGGAGTTTAAAGTAGTTTGAAGTTTAAATTAGTTTAAAGTTTAAATTAGTTATAAGTTTAAAATAGTTTAAAGTCTAAATTAGTTTAAAGCTTAAATTAGTTTAAAGTTTAAATTAGTCTAAAGTTTAAATTAGTTTAAAGTTTAAATTAGTTTCAAGTTTAAAGTAGTTTAAATTTTAAATTACTTTAAAGTTTAAATTAGTTTGAAGTTTAAATTAGTCTAACGTTTAAATTAGTTTGAAGTTTAAAGTAGTTTACAGTTAAAAAGTTGTTGGGGGTTTTCTAGTGGGTTGCTAGGGTGTTTTGGGTGGTTGTTATGGTGTTGCTAGGCGGTTGCTAGGGTATTCTGGGTGGTTGCTAGGCGGTTGCTAGGGTGTTCTGGGTGGTTGCTATGGTGTTGCTAGGCGGTTGCTAGGGTGTTCTGGGTGGTTGTTAGGCGGTTGCTAGGGTGTTCTGGGTGGTTGCTAGGGTGTTGCTAAGCGGTTCTGGGTGGTTGCTATGGTGTTGCTAGGCGGTTGCTAGGGTGTTTTGGGTGGTTGCTATGGTGTTGCTAGGCGGTTGCTAAGGTATTCTGGGTGGTTGCTAGACGGTTGCTAAGGTATTCTGGGTGGTTGCTAGGCGGTTGCTAGGGTGTTCTGGGTGGTTGCTATGGTGTTGCTAGGCAGTTGCTAGGGTATTCTGGGTGGTTGCTAGGGTGTTCTGGGTGGTTGCTATGGTGTTGCTAGGTGGTTGCTAGGGTGTTTTGATGGTTGCTATGGTGTTGTTAGGCGGTTGCTAGGGTGTTCTGGGTGGTTGCTATGCTGTTTCTAGGTGGTTGCTAGGGTGTTTTGGTGGTTGCTAGGGTGTTGCTAGGCGGTTGCTAGGGTGTTCTGGGTGGTTGCTATGATGTTGCTAGGTGGTTGCTAGGGTGTTTTGGTGGTTGGTATGGTGTTGCTAGGGTATTCTGGGTGGTTGCTAGGGTGTTGCTAGGTGGTTGCTAGGGTGTTCTGGGTGGTTGCTAAGGTATTTTTGGGTGGTTGCTAGGTGGTTGCTAGGTTGTTCTGGGTGGTTGTTAGGGTATTCTGGGTGGTTGCTAGGGTGTTCTGGGTGGTTGCTAGGCGGTTGCTAGGGTGTTTTGGGTGGTTGCTAGGGTGTTCTGGGTGGTTGCTATGGTGTTGTTAGGCGGTTGCTAGGGTGTTCTGGGCGGTTTCTATGGTGTTGCTAGGCAGTTGCTAATGTATTCTGGGTGGTTGCTAGGTGGTTGCTAGGGTGTTCTGGGTGGTTGCTATGGTGTTGCTAAGGTATTCTGGGTGGTTGCTATGGTGTTACTAGGTGGTTGGTAATTGTCACAGATGGTTACTATGGAGTCTTTATAAAGTTCTTAGCATGACCTTGGCATGATATAGCACTTAACTAATCGCTATTAGCATGTAGCTATTCACTGCTAGCATGTGTAGCATGTTGGAAGTGCTGTTTGCTAGCATGAGTCAAAAGAGCCAAACCTCATCTCTATACGATGTTCTGATACAGAGATATAGGTCTTGCAAAACGGTTGCTAGGGTACTCAAGTTTGGTTGCTATGGAGTTGCTTGGGAGCTGGACGCTTTAAACTTAATAAGTTTAACGTGGTTTGAAGTTTATAGTTTACGAGTTTTGAGTTTACAAGTTTAAATGAGTTTAGAGTTTAAGTTTAAATGAGTTTAGTGTGTGTGTGTGTGTGTGTGTGTGTGTGTGTGTGTGTGTGTGAACACACACACACACACACACACACACTCAGAGTTTATGAGTTTAGAGTTTATAAGTGTATAAATTGATGAGTTTATAAGTGTAAGAGTTTTTGAGTTTAGAGTTTATAAGTTTTAATGAGTTTAGAGTTTATAAGTTTAAATGAGTTTAAGAGTTCAGAGTTTATTCATTTATGAGTTTAAGAGTTCATAAGTCTATGAATTCATGAGTTTATAAGTTAATTAGTTTATAAGTGTATGAGTTTAGAGTTCATTAGTTTAAATGAGTCTCAATGGCTCATATAGTATATAGAACGGCAGTTTGGTTTTTAGTCTTCAAGGTATTTTGATTTGAATTTTCGTCGGTTGGTCAGTTTGAATCTGGATTTGAATTTTTTAGAACTCCCCAATGCAAGTCAATGGGAGTTTTTCCGAGTTTTGATCGTCATTTTTAGGAAAACCGTAAGTCCGATCAGTCTGAAAAGATAAAGCAACGCGAGTCAGATCAGTTTGAGTGTCTGAGCCGAGTTTGGAGTATGTAGAGTTAAAGCTCTAGGAGGAGTTTCATATAGAAATTTTAGTCTCGGAATAATAATAATAATAATAATAATAATAATAATAATAAGTTTAAATAGGATTTCAGTAAGTTGGCTCTCTCAAGCCAACTTAATAAGTTTAAATAGGATTTCAGTAAGTTGGCTTTCTCAAGCCAACTTAATAAGTTTAAATAGGATTTCAATATGTTGGCTCTCTCAAGCCAACTTAATAATAATAAGTTTAAGTACAATATCAGTAAGTTGGCTCTCTCAAGCCAACTTAACAAGGAGCAGGGCCATCAAGAACACCACCGATGCAGCCGAGAAAGCCTCGAGATGGCTCTGGATCCGTAGAGGAGCACCATGGGGGCAAGCGAGTGCTACCTGAACACAAGTCGCGGTCTGATCAGCCGTGGCTGGGTCGCCTGGGCGAGGGTGTCTGATGTTGAAAGACCCGAAACACCCGAGGACCCCAGGTTACATCACTGATGATGTGTTCAGGTGCATCTGAAGATGTGTTTCAAGAACCTTACATTCTATTGAATTAATAGGAAATCATCTGATTTTAATGAGAAAACATGGCCTAACGAGTCAGCATTTTAATATTTGAATACTACACATTCTTACAGTGCAAACATCCTAAACATTTCTGAGTATTATCAATGTTGAAAACAGTTGTGCTGATTAATCTTTTTGTGTAAACCAATGTAACAGTTTAATCCATTTTCTTTTCTCTCTCTCCAGGATTCATTGTGAAATAGACCCAACATATAAACAGTAGTTTACACTACTGTTCAAAAGTTTGGGTTCAATAGCGTAAAAAAAAACAAAAAAAACTAAAAACAAACATATTTTATTCAGTAAGGAATCTAAGGATGCATTAAATTGACCAGAAGAGAGAGTAAAGATTTCGGTTTCAAATAAATGCTGCTTTTTTTCTTTCATTCAAATAACCCTGAAAAACACAAAAATATGAAGCAGCACAACTGTTTTCAACACTGATAATAATCATAAATGTTTCATCTATGGTTTTAGTTTTACTTATTCACTTATTCATATTGCTCATACAGTGTCACTTAAGTTTGGATGTCAAAACTTTCTTAAAATAAATTAAACAAACAAATGTAAATGTAAATATGAGAATTTAAAAACTAAGAAAATAACAGATGCATGTTGATATACAGTAGGTGACAAAATATTGTGAGAAAATGGATATGAAGTAATTTAATGAGCTTCCTCACTTCACCTGTTTCCAACTTCTCTGGCAGCAGCTTTCTTCAGAAATGTTGAAGTCATGGAGCTTCCCCTCTGTTGTAGAAGGATTATTTTGTTGCTGCTGAAATCACAGAACTATTTTTTATCAATTTGTGTTAACCATTGAGCTAGTTTCAGCCAATTTTCACACTCCATGTAAGTGACGTCATCGAGTACGTTTATGTCAGAGCCGTAGAGAGAGAGAGTTGCGACAACTCCATTGACTACAATGGAACGCTTTTTTTTACAGCAATGGCGGCTCGTGGAGCCTCTCAATAGTTCCCGGAAGTAGCAGCAGCGCGGTAGAACAGACCGTTTGTGATGGACTTTTATAAAAGGTAAGACGTTTAAAGAATACGATTGTATATTATCAGTACATCTGAATCAAATTAACTTGTATTAAAGCATGCTAGTTGATTATTGCTCTCTAAATTAGTAGTTTTAGGGGACGTTATCAGATAAAAGATAGGTCATTGGATAAAGTTAGTAGCGCATAACAAACCACGAACAGCCTATTAATGGTTAAACCCGTTCTATTAATGCAGTTTTATCCTTTGTTGTGTAATAAGAGGGAAAGGCTTCTAAACAGGGGTTAAATATAACATTGGGGAGTGTGATATGTGGAAGTGATAAAATGAGAATATCCGTTTCAGTCCTCATTAAATGTGCAATAACAACAACAAAAAAAATCCTTATTTTAGATTGCATTTTTGAGTAACAAAAACGTATGGGTGTTTTTTAGACATTGTGTTTCTGTTGACTATTAGGCTGTCTGTCTATATTATGTTTCAGCTCAGCTGATTTTTGGATTGATGGGAAAGGGAAATGGAAGTTTATTTGTGAGATTAAAAACAATGCTTAAAAGCAGCAAGCCATTTTAAAAAACAAATCACACTAGACTAAATGGGGAATAATACTAAATACCACAACATGTAATATATACTACTACTGTATATAATTTGTCCCGTTTTTGTCTCCTTTATCTCTTTCAACACAAGAAGCTCAAAGGGATTCAGTGGATCATGAAGACTCCCTGCACTGACGCTGTACCCTCACCTTCAGTTTCAGCATATTTTCTCCTCTCTGTGTCAGACACCACAAGAACAACATAGACGAAATGACAGACAACATGCTTGACGTGCAGTTTATTAGACATTTATAAATCCCATTGTGCTAAATCAATGCAAAAGTATATATGGGCCATTCTACAGAATTGGTGCAAACTGCTGTCCCTCATCCAAAAAACACATTTGAAAAGCATTTAATTATTAAAATCTTAGATGTTTACTAAGATCCTTCAATTATCTATTGAAACCCACAATAATATTTAAGATATCAGTAAGCTTTATATATATAAAATCATAATTTATGGGCTACTTTCAATTAGGAGGTGGCTGTCCCAAACCCTAACCCCTAAATTTCAACTTGTGAAAATGATATTGAAAAAATTTTTGCAAATTTTTCCATTCTTGTTTAAAAAAAAATATTATTATTATTTTTTTTAAAATGAAGTTAAAAAAAAATATTTATTTTATATTTTATTTTTAAATCATGAAACTTTATCTAAAAAATCATGTCCCGCATTTTCATGTCACTACCAAAACAGTGAATGTTGTAGTCCATTGGCTGAGACTGATTTTAACCACACTCCTACATTTTTGATCAGGAAATATTCCTGTGTCCCTCTCTCTCATGTGCTATATGGTGAATAGATTGATCCCATCATTTTGAGGTAAATGTGTTCTAAAGTCTAAAAATCTGTGTGTAACTTTAAGGAATGTCACTACCAAACTCATTTTTTCTGCTATTGAGAATTTTTTTTGGGATGTTATTCCATAAAATTTAGTTGTTATATGTGTTCAACTGTTCTGACCAGTGATTGCTAACCATGTGCTGATTAGCATCTTCGAGCTAGGCTCAAAAGTTATCTAAAATTGTCACTACCAAAACAGTCACAACCGAAACATTTTCTTGAAGTTTCGGTTGTGACATTGTTTTGGTAGTGACAAAAGGGAACACATAATCCTTTATTTGGAGGAATAAACTACATTTTAGTACAGTTATGCAAATAATTACTACTGTAGTATGTTTTAGTAGTGTTTTAGTATGCAATATTCTGTTAAAATTCTGTAATGTGATGAGGTTACAATTACTTAAGGTTGCAGTCCATGATACTAGCTTAGGTGTAAGGTTGTTGTCAGTAATGTTAATTTCTATGATTAACTTGACAGGGAGAATGACAAAACACCAACATGCCTAAAAAAAAATAGAAAAACTACAACAGAGAGATAGAGACAATACAAACAAAGGTTGAGGGAAGACCCAGTAAAGTACGAGGAATACTTGAGGAAAGAAAATGAAAGAAATAAGAAACGAAGGGAAGAAGGAAAGTTGAAGAGTATCAGTGAATTATCTGACAGGGAGCAAAGACATGTCAGAAAAGCATGGAGGAAAAGACAGAAAAGACACAGGATGATGGTGAAAAGACAAAAAGAGATGGAGACATTTTGCAGGGCTTCCACACCACCTAGCACATCCAGTGAGGGTGATCAGACACCAGTACACACACACACACACACACACACACACACAGTTCAGTGGTTCTGGAGATTTATCTGAATGAGGAAAATTATTCTGAAATTAATGTTTTATGTACACACACACACACACACACACACACACACACACACACACAGAGAGAGAGAGAGAGAGTTCAGTGGTTCTGGAGATTTATCTGAATGACTCATAAACAAAATGTTGAAAATGTGAAAATAAAACAAAGTGGTTCTGAGTCTACATTGTAAGTTGTTGTTTTTTTGGGAAGAAAAATCTATGAGCATACCTTTTCTCACTTGCACCTCAAGACCCAAAATATAGAATAGCTCTAGGTGTTCTTATAAGATATTTACTGTCAGATGTGTGTCTGCTATATGTACTGACTGCATATGTGCATCATAGTTATTTATTTATATTAACATAAAATGTGGACAGTCTGATTCAGCCATGGCTAACTAAGTATTGTGGTCACTACCAAAACATTACTGTCACTACCAAAAATGTGCAGTCACTAACGTAACATGGGATGTTTTGTCAAAAATACAGTATATTGAATTATCAACTAAGATGTTATGATAGTGTTTGGTTCAATGCATATTCAAACTAATGAATCCTTAACTTTGAAATCAGTACGATAAACTTTATGCCTTCTACAAAGAAAGATTGGGTTCAAAATACAACAAATCCCATAAATCACACTTAAAATATTATTAAAATTATAATCTTTATTGATTTAACCAGTAAAAATATTTTTTTAAAATAGAAAAAATATATATTTATAAGGTAGATGTAAACAAAATCTTAATAGGTCATTATAAGCCTTCTTAATAAATTATTTAATATTGTGTTTCGGTAGTGACAAATTTGGGGAGAAGGAAAATATTCCAGCATTTTCTGAAAATACAATATGAGAATTAACTGCACAATTACTAGAAAAGCGTACCTTGGATATTATACAATTTGCATACATGCAAAATTTGTGGGAAAAAACAAAAAAATTTCAAGATGTTTCCAACTCTGACTTTGCACCAATTCTGTAGAATGGCCCATATAGGCCTATATATATATATATATATATATATATATATATATATATATATATATATATATATATACAGTGCAATGCATAAGTGTATACACCCATGCTAAAGTTGACTAAAAAGAGGAATAAAAAATCATATTTTGGAAATTGAACTTAATGCCTTAATTTAAAAAATTAGGAAAAATCCAACCTTTTAGGACACCAATTTTCTTTGTGAATGAATAATGTATCGTAAATAAATAAATGTTCTTCCTTAAAATACATGGTGCATAAGTGTGTACACCCCTATGTTAAATTCCCATAGAGGCAGGCAGATTTTTATTTTTAAGTAGTGATAGTCGGGGAGCCAAAGTCTCAAAAATGGGTTGAACCTGACATGGTCTGTCATACTTTTTATTTGTGTTTTTTCTGTTAACTTTGACCCTAAGAACCAATAATTGGAGGGTCTGCTCTGCCGGAAATATCGCGAAAAAAAATTGTGGCCGTTTTAGTGTATGCACCCTTTATTTTTTATCAGAAAAATGTGAAAAATGATTTTTTTCCTCAAATCCTCAGTGGGTTTGGTAGGCTGTCAATAAATGCATTCCAGATACAAAGAACACATTTGCTGACAACATCCACTGAAAAAATAACTCTTAAAACACATTTCTACATGATTTTGCATCAATTTAATGCAAAAAATTAGGCGTTTTCTCACTTTTTTCCAATATTTTCATCTTTACTTCATTGGCAATCAACTATTCCCCCAAGTTATGACATCAGTCAATATATCATTCTTTTCACCAAACAGTATACTCATTCCACAGAAAAAATCATAAAAATCCAACCAAAATCAATGGATCTGTGATGATTTCACTAATAGTTGATCAGCAGGCTCAGAACCTCAATACACTCAAAAAAAATTTTTTGTCTAAAAATAAGATTTATGTATTTGAATTGCATAACAAATTCCCATGCATTTGGATTACATAGTTTTAACATAAACCAATCAATAATCTGAATGTGATTCATATTTTTAAGTCATACATAAATGAAACAGATAAGATTTATGTAATTGTATTAATAAACTGAATGTGATTTATATTTGTCAGTCGTATGTAAATGAAACAGGTAAGATTTATGTAATAGTACACAGAAAAACGCCCATGTTAAATCAACACTGCTCAGTGTTCATATGTGTGCACACTACAGAGGTAAAGCGGTGTTGAAGTTAATGAGATAATTAACTGATGATTGAGCATTAATTATGAACACCTGCTGTTAACAAGCAGAATCACTGAAGAACAGAGAAACACAAGAACTACAACTGACTTCAGCCACAGCTAAAGGAAGACATTAAATCTGTGAAGATCTCAGCAGAGGAGGATTAAACAACTCCACAAACAGCATTACCAGCTTCACTTATTACTAACCAGACTGACTTTATTTCATTTCCGTTTGAATGAAATCAATAGTTATATTTTAAAGTCACCATGATGGTGGTTAGCGTTTGCTTTAGTTTGACTCTTGACTCTGTAATGTAATCTTTTCCTGGTTGCTATAATTATGTGTTTATAAGACACATTTGTTGCAGCGAAAAAGCCAAGAGCTCATGTTCTCTTGGCTTTTTCGACTTTAAAATACACCTATTGTTTTCATTCAAACGGAAATGAAATAAAATCAGTCTGGTTAGTAATAAGTGAAGCTGGTAATGCTGTTTGTGGAGTTGTTTAATCCTCCTCTGCTGAGATCTTCACAGATTTAATGTCTTCCTTTAGCTGTGGCTGAAGTCAGTTGTAGTTCTTGTGTTTCTCTTTCCTTCAGTGATTCTGCTTGTTAACAGCAGGTGTTCATAATTAATGCTCAATCATCAGTTAATTATCTCATTAACTTCAACACTGCTTTAACTCAGTAGTGTGCACACATATGAACACTGAGCAGTGTTAATTTAACATGGGCGTTTTTCTGTGTACTATTACATAAATCTTACCTGTTTCATTTACATACGACTGACAAATATAAATCACATTCAGTTTATTAATACAATTACATAAATCTTATCTGTTTCATTTAGATATGACTTAAAAATATGAATCACATTCAGATTATTGATTGGTTTATGTTAAAACTATGTAATCCAAATGCATGGGAATTTGTTATGCAATTCAAATACATAAATCTTATTTTTAGACAAAAAAAATTTTTTGAGTGTAGAATTGTAGGCTACTCTCAAAATTCCGAAAGACATGTAGTCCATGAGCCAGGGGGGTTGATCGGTATCATCGGGGGGAAAAATGCTATCATTGTTATTTGGCAAGGTATACACCCCTAGTATTAGAAAAATCACGATAGCAGTGCAGGGGTGGTAGCTAAGTCACTTTTTTCAGCTCATGAAGTTACTAACCCCCTAAGATAAATTCCGTTTTTGAAATCTGGTGTATATCTGGTTTAGGCTCATGCTAGGGATATTGTCAATATTCTGTAATATGGTGCCTGGTATCGCTGGAAAGGGGACCTTTTAGGCTTTCATTTAAGCCCAGTACTGAATCTGTCTGACAAACACAGAGGTCACATGACTTCTTTAAACCAGAAATAACACACATTTTTTCACAATTTCCGCCTAAACTGTATGATTTATTTTATCCCTGTGGCATGAAAGAACACCACAGACACAAAAGTCAACAACTTCAATACTCAAGGCACTCTGATGACTCAGAAAATGTATAATATACCCATACTATTTATTTGTGAGAGCCTTAAATTAGACTTGTGCAGCCAGCACAAGTCTTCAAAATAGAATAGAGCCAATAGAATGGACAAATAGAATACCCTAGTCCAGGGCCAAATGTTGTAATAAAAACACTTGTAATTGGTGTAACAAAATGTTTCTATCATGTATTTTGATTTTCACCCACTTTCAGTTAGAATGTCAGAAAGTAGCTCATGCACTGAATGTTGATGAATTTTGACAAGGTTTTGTCAGTTTTGTGAAAATATTGTTGGAATCAATCGCTGTAAAAACCTATTATTGTCTATCCATTCTAAAAGTGCATCTATCCATTATAAAAGTCCATCTATCCATCATAAAAGTGCATCTATCCATCATAAAAGTGCATCTATCCATTATAAAAGTGCATCTGTCCATTATAAAAGTCCATCTCTCCATCATAAAAGTCCATCTCTCCATCATAAAAGTCCATCTATCCATTCTAAAAGTCCATCTCTCCATTATAAAAGTGCATCTATCCATCATAAAAGTGCAATTATCCATTATAAAAGTGCATCTGTCCATTATAAAAGTCCATCTCTCCATCATAAAAGTCCATCTCTCCATCATAAAAGTCCATCTATCCATTATAAAAGTGCATCTCTCCATCATAAAAGTCCATCTATCCATTCTAAAAGTCCATCTCCATTATAAAAGTGCATCTATCCATCATAAAAGTGCATTTATCCATTATAGAAGTGCATCTGTCCATTATGAAAGTCCATCTATCCATCATAAAAGTGCATCTATCCATCATAAAGGTCCATCTATCCATTATAAAAGTGCATTTATCCATCATAAAAGTCCATCTCTCCATCATAAAAGTCCATCTATCCATTATAAAAGTGCATCTCTCCATCATAAAAGTCCATCTATCCATTATAAAAGTGCACCTCTCCATCATAAAAGTCCATCTATCCATTATAAAAGTGCATCTATCCATCATAAAAGTGCATTTATCCATCATAAAAGTGCATTTATCCATTATAAAAGTGCATCTATCCATCATAAAAGTGCATTTATCCATTATAAAAGTGCATCTATCCATCATAAAAGTGCATTTATCCATTATAAAAGTGCATATATCCATCATAAAAGTGCATTTATCCATTATAAAAGTGCATCTATCCATCATAAAAGTGCATTATCCATTATAAAAGTGCATCTATCCATCATAAAAGTGCATTTATCCATTATAAAAGTGCATATATCCATCATAAAAGTGCATCTGTCCATTATAAAAGTCCATCTATCCATCATAAAAGTGCATCTATCCATCATAAAAGTCCATCTATCCATTATAAAAGTCCATCTCTCCATCATAAAAGTCCATCTCTCCATCATAAAAGTCCATCTATCCATTATAAAAGTCCATCTATCATCATAAAAGTGCATCTGTCCATCATAAAAGTGCATCTATCCATTATAAAAGTCCATCTATCCATTATAAAAGTCAATCTATCCATTATAAAAGTCCATCTCTCCATCATAAAAGTCCATCTATCCATCATAAAAGTGCATCTATCGATTATAAAAGTCCATCTATCCATTATAAAAGTGCATCTATCCATCATAAAAGTGCATCTATCCATCATAAAAGTGCATCTATCCATTATAAAAGTCCATCTATCCATTATAAAAGTCAATCTATCCATTAAAACAGTCCATCTCTCCATCATAAAAGTCCATCTATCCATCATAAAAGTGCATCTATCCATTATAAAAGTCCATCTATCCATTATAAAAGTCAATCTATCCATCATAAAAGTGCATCTATCCATCATAAAAGTGCATCTATCCATTATAAAAGTCAATCTATCCATTATAAAAGTCCATCTCTCCATCATAAAAGTCCATCTATCCATCATAAAAGTGCATCTATCCATTATAAAAGTGCATCTATCCATTATAAAAGTCCATCTCTCCATCATAAAAGTCCATCTAACCATTATAAAAGTGCATCTGTCCATCATAATAGTGCATCTCTCCATTATAAAAGTGCATCTATCATTATAAAAGTGCATGTATCCATTATAAAAGTGCATCTGTCCATTATAAAAGTCCATCTATCCATTATAAAAGTCCATCTCTCCATCATAAAAGTGCATCTCTTCATCATAAAAGTGCATGTCTTCATGTTCATTTTATGAAGTGTACTTAAGTAATTTTCAAGTATATTTTTAAGTATACTTTATGTAGTAAGTATACTAATATCAATGTGTACTTGTAGTAAAATTGTGTACTATTTCAATACTGCTTGGGACTAAATTGGCTCACTTTTCGTATGTTTAGTATTTGTAAGAGTAGTAAACTAAGTACACAACTAGGTTTCTCATTTGTAATGCATCTGTACTACAAGTGAACTTATAAGTATACTAGTAGTTTACTGTTTTAATACAAGTAGTACATTTTTTAGTTTATGAAAATACACACTGATGTGTACTCTCAGTAAACTACTAGTTTCGTAGTTTATACTGCAAGTGTACTTGTAAGTTTTCTTTAAGTAAACATAACATTATACTTTGCACTTAACATGTAACATTATTATTTTTGCACTTGAAAAATACCTTTAACTGTACTTTAATTTTAAAAACATGTTATTAGCTTCATGCATCCTTTTTTAATCTTAACACTTGAATGACAGTAAGTTTCATAAAGAAAGGCAACATTTTAAACAAAAAAGTAGAATTAGAGTAAATTGATATACACGACCAGTAGACTAGCCTCCACAAAAATTCAGATATGCAGAATTAGAAACATATCTGTTTTATATCAATTTTCTAATCAATATTTTCAAACAATGTAAGTTTCATAAGACTGTATGTATATGAAAAAACTATGTAAAAAAGTATATTTAATTGACTACTCAATCAAAAGAGTTAACACAACTACAAGACAAGTATACTTTGAATTCTTAATTATTCTTTTAAGTATATCTGGATCAAAAGATTGAGTTCAAGTACAGGCCAAATATACCTGGGCCCGTATTCATAAAGAATCTTAATGCAAAGAGTAGCTCCTAGTGACAAAATTCTAAGAAAATTCTTAGAAATGTGTCCGTTTACTCTTAAAATTAAAGAAAAAATCCCAGTAAAGAAAAAAGTAATTCAGAAAGCATCTTAACCCTTAAAAGAGGTCTTAAGGTCAAAATTGTTAGGAGCACGGACGAGGACTTTTAAGAGGCTGAAGAGTTTCTTCAGCAGAGGAGAACATGGCAGAAAGAAGAAGGAGAAGAAATCTGTTGCAGACAATGGATGACAGTGAGTTAATAAGACGCTATAGATTAGATCATGCAGGGATCATGTTTGTGACTGATCTTAGAGACGCGCTAACATCTCCGACACAGCGCAGAAATGCAATAGCGCCAGAAATGAAAGTAATCACTACATTACGATATTTGGCAACTGGGAAAATGTAACAGTGCAGCAGAGTGTAATGTACACAGTCACATGTAATTTCAAAGTGAAGGCTTAGAATAGACCCTATACTTAATATCACTCTTTTTTTCCTTCTTGGACAACCAGCCAATCACATCAGTCTTCAAAAGATTGTGTCATACATAGCAACGGGGTCAGCCCCGCCTCCTCACTAAGATGAAAGTTTTTGTCTTTTCCTTGCTCAGAGTTGTTCTCAGATTGGCCCCGAATCGCTCTTAAGCTAAGACTCCTACGTAAAAGTTTTTAAAGGAGAACTCCGGTCAATTTTAACATTGAGCTCATTTTTTTGTAAGTTTGGAGTGCTGTTAATACAGAGAACAATGACAAAAATCGGTGTTGCCTACACCATGTTATCCTCTTTTTAAAATTTGCACCCTGTTGACTTCAATGGGGCAAGTTTTAAACCTGCTTTTAGCCTCTTAACATCCTTGATGTGTCATTACAAGTGCCCAGCCATGTGAGTGATTCCTTCAGAGTGAACGCGGGTCAATCTGACTGCAGTAGATGTGAAAGATATGGATAAAAATGATAATAATTCAGCCAGCACTCACATGGCTGTGCACTTGTAATGACACATCAAGGATGTTAAGAGGCTAAAAGCAGGTTTAAAACTTGCCCTATTGAAGTCAACAGGGTGCAAATTTTAAAAAGAGGATAACATGGTGTAGGCAACACCGATTTTTGTCGTTGTTCTCTGTATTGACAGCACTCCAAATTTAGAAAAAAATCAGCTCAATGTTAAAATTGACCGGAGTTCTCCTTTAAAGTAACAACATGTAACTTTTCAACCTTCATAATATATTTCCAAGACCCTTGTGATAGTACATCGACTTACAATAGGTTGAATGAGACGTCTGCCAGAGCCTGACGGGGTCTGTATCGCTTTTACTGGCACTATGTAACTTCGGGGTGCGGGTACAGGCATGAAAACAGGTCAGGGGTAAAAAAGGTGAGAAGGATGCGGCATATACCCCCCCACCCCCCCACCCCCAAAAAATGTAATGAGTGAGTAGGAACGCGTGAGAGTTAACATGAACAGATGAAATAAGTACAAAATTCTCACTTATTAATAGAATTGAACTATACTGCACAGTGATGAATCCCCCCCCAAAAGCTGTAAGCTGCATTGGCCAGTGTTTCTCACAGGATGTTTGGATCGCTGTGGTGAGTGGACCTCTGCCACTGTAGGGGGTTCGGGGGCATGCTCCCCCGTAAGAAAATTTGGTGCTTTTTAATGTTAAATTCATCAATCTGGTGCAAATTAAACAAAGAAAAATTCAAAACTCTTTTAGTTACAGTGTCTGTCTACATTACTACTACATAATAATAGTTATTAATCCCATGATAGTAATAGCCATATTGTAAAACAAATGCACTGAAAAATACTTTCATAATTAGTTTTGTACTAATATCTATACTTTGAAAGAGTATATTTCTATACTTCACATTAAAGATGTGGTTGGGCTAGCCCAGTGTCAAGTAAGAAAATAACCAATGGGCCGCTGATCTACGTGTTTCATCGGGTGTCAGAAAAATAAACTAGCGCTGACTTTTTTTTTTTTTGACCAATGCATTACACACTAATTACGCACTGTCTAACCCAGCGCCGCCAAATAAGCAAAACAAAACGAATGGGCAGCAGATGTACGAGTTTTATGGGCCGTTAAGACAAAAAAAAAAAGTATGAGATGTATCGGCCCAAAAAGCACGTCGGTCCACCGGGAATCTCCCGGTAGTCCCGATGACATTAGCCTACATGCTTGGACGTCACACAAAACAAAATCCTACCTGTAGCCTTTCACCATCCACTTATTTAGCTGCTGTCGCATCAGTTGACATGCCATCTCATTTCCCCTCTTTCTTTTTCTATTTTTAGCCCCCGACAGCTTTTTTGCGTTATCCATCTTTTTTGACGACAACTCACTAAATGTTACTCGTTCCTGCTCGCTCAGAGCTCAAGGCGCCCGCGCCCGCTCGCGATATTATCCCGCCCCAATGTCAAAAATAATGACATTGGCAACATCGCTGTCTGTATCTGACAGGACAGTGAACATTGTAAGCTAACTTACCTCAGGCTTGCTTTACCTCAGACGTGCGGTTCTTTGTTCGGCAGTGTGTCCAGTTGTCAGACTCCCGGTGTAACCCACATAGCAAAATTTGTCTGGCCCACCTCTGGGCCTCATCCTTGCTTCAATTCTGGCCCAGTTCTGGCTGGGTCCCCGGTCTGGCCCAGGCACTGTAAGACAGAACTGGCTGAGAGTCGGCTGGGTCCCCGGGCCAGATGTGGCCCACACCCTGTAAAATGACTCTTATTTATTGATATGGCCCAGGTCTGGCCCAGGCACTGTAAGACAGATCTGGCTGAGAGTCGGCTGGGTCCCCGGGCCAGATGTGGCCCAGAAACTGGCAGTGAAACACAAATTCAACCATTTAAAAAGATTAAAAAAAAGATTTTTATTATAAAATTAACAAATCCACTTTAACATAAGCATGTATTAACAATGAACAAATACACTATTAACATTTATTTACAACACAATTTTTAAACTACAAAATAATAAGTAAATTATATTTACTGTATATGATTAAAAGAAAAACATCACTCTTTCAACTAACAAACTATCTTTCACTCTCTTTAACACTAAATAAATTCCTTTTGCAAATGTCAAGTCACCATTAAATATATAGTGCTATATACAGTAATGACTGTTTCAAAGCAGCTTTCAGGGTTAAACAGGACAATGATCAATGATGCAAACAGTTCAGTTTGGCTGTAAAGCTGCTCTAAAAAGAAAATAGTGTCATTGTTCAGCTGAATTCAGTTCAGTGTTGATTTAGTTCTGTTCAATAACTGTATAAAGTATATCAATTATAAAAAGAGTTCATTTTCATTATTAAGCAGCTCTGCGGAAAACAGTGATGTCATCGTCCAGCTCCGTTCTGTTCTCATATAATGGTGTCAATGCAGGCAGATCAATATTATTAAGAATAGGTGTCCCCAACTAAGCAAGCCAGAGTCCATCAGTGACAGAATGGTCGTTGGGTTTGGGGCCGTTGGCCGTTGGGTCTGTGCGGAGGACTGGTCTGGCTCTCGTGGATCTGATCCGATGACTGTGCCGAGGACTGTTGTGTCAAAGACGTCTTCACGGTGTTTGTGTCTAGGTCTCGTCTAGTTGTGATGTTCTCGTCTAGCATTCAGGGCTGTTGTGGTCATCTGAGGGTGCAGGTCCATCATCTGGTCTGGATATGGACTAGATCTGGCTGAATTCAGTAACCTTGGGATAAGACTGAGACAGAGACTAACATTAGCATAGATGCCATTCTTCTTATGATGTAACAAGTACATTCCTTGTTATGGGAAGTGTTTCCAGTTCTGGTTGACCGAATTTATGCAGCCTAAAAATCCTTTAACAGATGTGAATTTTAGAAATGTGAGAGTGTGTTATGTTTATGCTAGGTTAAAGAGGTGTGTGTTTTTAAATAGATTTAAACTTATCTTGTGTCTGCCCCTCGATCTGCTGCCAGTCCATGATCCCTCGATCTCCATCTCAGCAGCATTAGCCATGAGTGTTTCTCTGAACTGCACCTTTTAAATAAAGGAATAGATATTGTGAGGTCAATATTACATATTACGCATTAGTTTAAGCACATAGGTTTAACAAATGTTGTTGCCAGAGTTCACACAGCAGTTTAAAATATCGGTAACACTTTACAATAAGGTCTCAATTGTTAAAATTAGGCTATGAACAATACATTTGTTACAGTATTTATTAATCTTTGTTAACATTAGTTAATAAAAATACAATAAAAATGTAGAATAAAAATTAGTTCACAGTGCATTAACTAATCTTAACAAATACAACTTTTGATTTTAATAATGCATTAGCAAATGTCAAAATGAAAATGAACTAAGATTAATAAATGCTTCAAGTATTGTGCCTTCTTAGTCCATCTTAACTAATGTAATAGTTAAACCTACATTAACAAATGAAACCTTATTGTTGTGTTACCAAAATATCTGTAAAAAGTGTTGGTGTCAGATTCCAAACATTGCGTTCAGATGTTCGTTCAATCATTGTAAGTTAACATCCCCTCTGCAGTAAAATGTTAAGAACTACCATTTTAATAACATTACACAGTGATATATATGCTTTAATGTTTTCTTTAACTCTAAAATGCACCTGCTCTAAAGCAGATTACGCAATAAATAAATAAATAAATAAATAAATAAATAAATAAAATAAAGCAGATTACGCCACATTCAAGAACACAAGACGTGCCAAAGACAATGAATTAAGAAGCTGCACTTATTTTGCAGATTCTCTGTATCTATAACGCTTTTCCGTTTCGGAGTTCCCCACAGGAGTGTTAAAACCAAATAAATCTTATTTTTTATTTCAGATTGTAGCCTACACGTTGTCTCCGCGGGTGTAGTACACTGTGGTCAATGTAGTTCGATTCACAAATAAATGACTCTTTTGAGAGGCTAGTGAATCAAATCAGAAAGAGTCGCCTCTATAGAGAACTATGGCACCGAAAGCGTAGTCCGACTCCTATGATTCGACTCCTATGAACTAATCACTCGTTGAAAAAGACGAATTGACTGACTAAATTTGAGCACAGGAATATAACTCAATATCATTTCATTAGCCAAAATCCAGTGCACTGGATACAGCACAGCAGTTTTTCTAATAAAAAAACCCTAAAATGTATCCTAAAAAGAGACCGTAGCTCATCAACACTCTCTCCGAGACCGAATGGATATTCTGAAGTAGCCTAACGTATTATCATCGTAAACATCTGATCTAACGTTAGATATACTATATATAAAAACACTATATTTATCTTGACAATTAATACATCAAACAGCATAACAACAAATTAATTAAATTACTTACTCGTTTTTTCAGATGAATTCCTCTCGAAAACGTTGGTATGCGTCTGCAGCCTGCAGGATCTTCCTCAGGATTTAAATTAACCGCCAAAACCTTTTTTCAAGTGGCCCGCTTGTGGCAAAACGATCTCGGGCCGATGGTAAATACACACGCGAGCGCGAGTACAACTGCTTTTAGCCGACACTGGCCCTTCATAAAAAGCCGTGTATGAGCCAGCGCGAGTACAACAGCTTTTAGCCGACACTGGCCCATTCATAAAACGCCGTATATGAGCCAGCGCGAGTACAACTGCTTTTAGCCGACATTGGCCCATTCATAAAACGCCGTATATGAGCCAGCGCGAGTACAACTGCTTTTAGCCGACATTGGCCCATTCATAAAACGCCGTATATGAGCCAGCGCGAGTACCACTGCTTTTAGCCGACACTGGCCCATTCATAAAACGCCGTATATGAGCCAGCGCGAGTACCACTGCTTTTAGCCGACACTGGCCCATTCATAAAACGCCGTATATGAGCCAGCGCGAGTACCACTGCTTTTAGCCGACACTGGCCCATTCATAAAACGCCGTATATGAGCCAGAGCGAGTACATCGGGCCAAATGTGCTTGCTATCTGGGAAAAGACTTTGAAAACATTTCTGCCCTAACGTTACTCTGACTCGTATTGGCTGTCATGTTTCGGCATGATGATTGTTTTTTAAAGCTGTTAAGTTCATGGTAACTTTATAGCGGGTAAATGCTGGCCTCGACCTCGACCACAACCCCCCAATCTGGTAGCTAGTAAACACTAACATGCTAGTTTTAGATGGTTAGGATGCTATCGCTATCATTCTCGTTCAGATTTGAGCATTGCAATCGACATGCAAATCGCAAATGTTTGAGTTAAAATGTTTAGTCTACTAAACATGTATAAATTATGAAAGGGGGAAGATTAATAATATTATCATTGCCCATATGAAAAAAACCTGCATGCTTCATATACAGTAACCGTAAATCATTTTACGACAGCGGTAATGGACAATTTCGCTTCCAACCTGTAGGGCGACCGCAGAGGAAAAGTTCCATGTTGTTGCTTTAAGCTAAATTAAGAGTTTTCGGAGAGGATTCTTAGAATCTTTATGAATACGGGCCCTGGACTTTTCTCTCAGTATAAATCAAGTACACTGAAGTGTAATTTTAAGTATATTTCTGAGAAGTACATAAAATGTAGACTGAAAGTATACTTTCTTATTTTAAGTTTAAAAGAAGTATACTAAGTGTGAAAAACACCAAGCTTACATTAGCTACTGCTACTATTCCCCACCAATTCACAAGCACAAGAGAAAAAGTATTTTGTATTTACTTTTAATACCCCTGGAACTCAATGGAAGTTGATTGAAGATGGTATAGTTGGTAGTGTTGTTATAACCAGTCAACTGAACCAACAATCTTTTCACAAAACTGACAAAACCTCGTCAAACTGTCAAAATCCATCAATATTCCGTGCATGAGCTACTTTCTGACATTCTAACTAAAAGTGGGTGAATATCAAAATACATGATAGAAACATTTTGTTACACCAATTACAAGTGTTTTTATTACAACATTTGGCCCTGGACTAGGGTATTCTATTTGTCCATTCTATTGGCTCTATTCTATTTTGATAAAAAAAAAGTGTGTTATTTCTGGTTTAAAGAAGTCATGTGACCTCTGTGTTTGTCAGACAGATTCAGTACTGGGCTTAAATGAAAGCCTAAAAGGTCCCCTTTCCAGCGATACCAAGCACCATATTATAGAATATTGACAATATCCCTAGCATGAGCCTAAACCAGATATACACCAGATTTCAAAAACGGAATTTATCTTAGGGGGTTAGTAACTTCATGAGCTGAAAAAAGTGACTTCGCTACCACCCCTGCACTGCTATCGTGATTTTTCTAATACTAGGGGTGTATACCTTGCCAAATAACAATGATAGCATTTTTCCCCCCGATGATACCGATCAACCCCCCTGGCTCATGGACTACATGTCTTTCGGAATATTGAGAGTAGCCTACAATTCTATTGAGGTTCTGAGCCTGCTGATCAACTATTAGTGAAATCATCACAGATCCATTGATTTTGGTTGGATTTTTATGATTTTTTCTGTGGAATGAGTATACTGTTTGGTGAAAAGAATGACATATTGACTGATGTCATAACTTGGGGGAATAGTTGATTGCCAATGAAGTAAAGATGAAAATATTGGAAAAAAGTGAGAAAACGCCTAATTTTTTGCATTAAATTGATGCAAAATCATGTAGAAATGTGTTTTAAGAGTTATTTTTTCAGTGGATGTTGTCAGCAAATGTGTTCTTTGTATCTGGAATGCATTTATTGACAGCCTACCAAACCCACTGAGGATTTGAGGAAAAAAATCATTTTTCACATTTTTCTGATAAAAAATAAAGGGTGCATACACTAAAATGGCCACAATTTTTTTTCGAGATATTTCCGGCAGAGCAGACCCTCCAATTATTGGTTCTTAGGGTCAAAGTTAACAGAAAAAACACAAATAAAAAGTATGACAGACCATGTCAGGTTCAACCCATTTTATTGAGCTTTTGAGACTTTGGCTCCCCGACTATGAGTAGTGAGAGCAATGCAAATCAAACTAGCTTTTAGGCTAACTGAAATAAAACCATGCCAATCTCTAGGTATGGTGAATGCTATGTGATGATGTGGGGCTATTTTAATTCCAAAGGCCAAGGGAACTGCCTGCCTCTATGGGGATTTAACATAGGGGTGTACACACTTATGCACCATGTATTTTAAGGAAGAACATTTATTTATTTACGATACATTATTCATTCACAAAGAAAATTGGTGTCCTAAAAGGTTGGATTTTTCCTAATTTTTTAAATTAAGGCATTAAGTTCAATTTCCAAAATATGATTTTTTATTCCTCTTTTTAGTCAACTTTAGCATGGGTGTATACACTTATGCATTGCACTGTATATATATATATATTAAAACTGATGTAATGTATATTTTTGAGTCATGAACTTTGACTTTTTGAAATTTAAACAAGTTTCAGCTGTAAACATTTCTAGTGGTTAACTTCACCTGACATGGAAAGTGTACCAACCTACCCATACTTGAAAGCAGTTTTTACCAGTATTTGAGAGAGATCTACAACCCTTTTCACTCATCATTAAGGCTCCTCTGGACGATGCATTATTTATCATGTATACTGTAATTACTATAATAAAATAACCAAATAAATAGATTTTGTAGATTAAAGAAATGTAGGTCATGAATTTATCAAATTATGTTAAAAGTAATGCACATGGACACTAATGAAATAATGTGTGTGTGTATAATCATTTTTTGTTTGAAAATGTAATATTATACATTAATATATTATGTATTAATTTATACAGTAATAAGTGCATGGGGTGCATAAGCATTGTAAACATTAAAGAAATTTAATTTAATAAATTCTACATGTTACTTGTTTGCAATGGATTTAAGACAATCACCTGTTACCTGCAAGTCTCTGTCCTTGTGAAACCATAGTGAACATTACGTGATACCTTTAATTAACATTCTAGTTTAAGAACAAAAAATAGTCAAGTCATCTTCATTTATATAGCGCTTTTAACAATGTAGATTGTTTCAAAGCAGCTTTACAGAGATACACCGTATAATTTATGGTAACAGAGATTGTTTTGGCTTTATAGCGGTTCTTTAAATAAAGTTATTTTCCAGCTAAAGTTAATGTTCATTGATTCGCTTCCGTCGGAACGATCATTTGTTATTAAATTAGGGGCCGCTAAGACGACACCATTCTCTCTACAGACTTTAAACGCGAACCTAAATGAAATACTTGAAATACTTCAAAACAACTGCAACACGGTCTTTAACCAAGGTAACGTAGGTAGCCAGAAATATGTTAACAAACGGCAGGCAACGCTGGTTGACCACTATAAACATTAAATACTAGCAGATTTTTATCTTTTAAAAATAACATTACTGTAACTACAAACACATACTACATTCACATATCAGTGTATTATATACATATTGTAAAAAAAATTAATTTATTGACTACAAACTACCAAAAATCAAAGTTCTGCTCTCTAACTCCATCGATTTGAATTGGCGCTGAAGCACTTCCTGGAACTATCTGAGGTCTACGCGAATCACGTGACAATAAGCATTTCGAACTTCCATTGTCGCAACTCTCTCTCTCTACAGCTCTGGTTTATGTTAAATACATACGTTTATGTTAAATAAATTAGCTCACTTCCAAACTAACTTATTTTTTTTTACAAAACTACCAAAACCTCTCATCTACCTGTTAAGATGTGATTAAAAGCCTAAACGTTCATATCAAAAGCTCAAGCTATGAAGTTAGCATAACGTTACCTCTTCTGAAAACGGTTGAGATGCTAACGGACTTTTTCCGAAGACACTAAACCATTTCTATTAAGCAAATATTCAACAGAAGCGTGTCAATTACAAGTAAGAGAAGTGTCAAGAACAGTTGTGTGTATTATTTGTGTGATTTTAGAGACTAAACTCACCAGAAAGCAGTGAAAACAACAGCGAGAGACGGAGTTCAGCTGCTTTGTCAGTTGCAGTCAGTGAGGCAGGCGCGTGCGGGTCGGTGCCGCGCCGTTTCCATGGCAACTCATCTCCTCTCCAGTGTTTGAGGTCGACTCGAAGGTTCACGCGCACGCCCATTAAAACGTCAAAGCCACTTAACATTTAGAAACATAAACATCTAGAATTATAACCTTACTTGAATAAAATGAACGTCTTTCAAACGTAAGAAATACTGAACAAACAATTGAAACAAATAAAATATTTCATGCAGTCTGATAAGATGGTAATGAAATTACGCCCGTGACGTTGCAGTTCCGTTGCCAGTAAGTCATGAAATTACCAAGTTATTACGAATAGAGTACGTATCTGGGACGTTGTTGGTTATCTTATAACTTTAGGAGGACGTATACTGACGACGTTGTGATTAATATGATGGTAATGAACTTACGGCCCCGTGACGTTGCAGTTCCGTTGCCAGTACGTCATGAAATTACCACATTATTACGAATAAAATACGTATCTGGGACGTTGTTGGTTATCTTATAACCTTACGAGGACGTACTGACGACGTTGTGGGTTGGTAATATGATGGTAATGAAATTACGAGCACATACGTTGTAGTTACGTAGTAAGGTCATGACATGACCAAAAAGTACGAATACATTACGTAACTGTTACGTCGTGTGTTAGCTAGGATGCAACCATGAACTGCGCTCTCCATGATGACAACCCACCCAGCAAAAACTCGTTGAAAAGACGACTTTGCAAGTCGTCTAAACAACGTCAAATTTTGGTTGAAAAGTGAAAGGTGAAAAGACGTCTTTTTCAGGTCGTTGAAAAGACGTCTATAAAAAAGACGTCCATTTTAGGTCAAAATTTGGTTGAAAAGTGAAAGGGAAAAGATGTCATTTTCAGGTCGTTAAAAAGACCTCATTAAACCTGGTCGTTAAAAAGATCGTAATTTCAAGCATGAATTCATTAGTATGTAATATATTCATTATATCCTACAAAGTGACGTCATTCACCACTCTATATAAATTCATCATATTATACTATATATATTATCTATATTATATTATACTATATATTATTATTATTATTAATAATAATAATAATACTCTCAAAATAGAACAAATGACAAAAAATAACAAGAAAACATTTATTGGTACATCAAATACAAATACACATGAAGTGAGAGTGTGTGAGAGTGAAAGAGTGTGTGAATGTGAGTGAGTGAGAGTGAGTGAGTGAGAGTGTGAGAGAGTGTGTGAGTGAGAGAGAGTGAGAGTGTGGGTGATATATAGTAAATACACATGAACAACTCTTATTGGTTTGTAGCCACATATCCCCCACCGCCAGATCGTCCAGGGGCATGTTTTAGGTGGTCTCCCACGGCTTTGTATATTTCATGTTCAGTGGCCTTGCTATTCCCCTTTTTGATTGCATCTGTAATGATGACAAAGAAAAACATTATAGTGTTCTGTTCAGTTTGTTACTCAAAAGAATTATGAGAGGCAACGCAACGGTACACAGGCTTTTCAGTTCGGTTCGCATTTTCGCACGAGATTGCAGTGATGTTTTAACCACTGCACCTGCAGAAATAATTTTTAACCTAGATAAATGTGCGCTATTATTAGGTGCATATCCAAGTGTTTCTGCGGAATGTGGAGCGCGCACTGCATGACATGGAGGCGCCGCCGGTGCCGAGGTTGGATTTTCCTATCAGCAGTGGAAACAACTTAAAATACTCCATCATTTCTGGCCATACAGAAAAGAATAATACATCAACTACATCAACTACAACTAATTTATTTGTGTAAACTCACAATAACAAGAAAACATGCTTTTTGTAAAATAAAAATAAAAACAAACAGGGAGCGCTTTCTTCTTGGCGTGAACTAAAGCACTTCTCAATTAGTACATAAGTAGCTGACATAATTAATGAACTAATAAGATAATAAAACAAAGATTCAATTAAGATGCTAACTGTATATTTATAGCTTGTTCCACCACGCAAAGGACTGTTTTTAAGGTGACAATCCTTTATAAATGTGAAGATTTACTGTATCTTGAAGATTGCTGTATTATATTGTATCTTCTGTTATAAAGATGAAGATTGGTATTTCGTTAATAAAAATAATAAGCACATAATGTTGTAAAAAATAAACAACTTATGTTCTGTTAGATGTTTTGTATTTTGACTGCTTTTTGAATTTTGTCTAATTATATCTCTATGTAATGAAGATTATATATATATATATATATATATATATATATATATATATATATATATATATATATATATACCAGTGATGCGCGGGTTGATCCGAAATGAGCGGTTACGAGTCACCCGCGGTTACGAGTCATCCAAAAATATTTTTAATGATATTCGGGTCGCGGTCGGTCGGGTCGTTTGAAATAAAGATGCCAATTAAACCTTTGTAATTTATATATTACTAGACACTATTTTCAATGAAATACATAGGCCTACACTTTATTGGCTGAATAACTGGCATGAAGTATGATGACGCACGAACTCAGTCTGCAGGTAGAGATGGAGGCGGCAAGAGAAAAGGTGAAGACTGGGGAGTGGAAGCTGTGTGAGTGTGGGAGACATTTGCCGAAATAATGAAAGATGATGACCAAAGTGCTGGTTTTGTCATGTGTACTTCTTGCGATGCTATTTACACATTTGATAGCCACAAAACTGGCACGACCAACCAGGCACGGCGCCAGGATTTCAGTTTTGGATAAGCCAGACCAATTGTGGGTGGGCCTTAAATTAAAAACGTTAAATAAAAAAATAAAAAACGTTATCCAATCACTGCTTAACTTAATAAAAAAAAATATTGACTAATATAGCTGTTATTATCTGTGCGTGCGTATACATAATATAGATTTTAATAGCTTGATGCTCTTTAAATATTTTGTTGCATTGTTAAAAGTTTCGGTGCATAGGACGGACCTATCCGCGATCGCTCTCCATGGTTCTGACCAAAGAAGAGCGCTTTGGAATCTCCATTACGCATCATACCTGGGCTGCATTTTCCGAAAATATTGTCTATTAGCGCGCTACGAAGACTCTTAAGGTATAACTTAACTAAAGGTATACTACCACTAATGAATAGGCTATCATTGCTAGGCGTCTTCAGGGCTATCATCATCCACTCGCGAGGCAGAGCCGCTGAGAGGCAGAGGCGCTGGCGCCCTCCTAGCAACGGCGCTGTTTTTGGTAAAACATGATTTTGACGACGTTTTGTTTTATTGAAAACTCTTTTTAAAAGATTTTCGTTTTGTATAAATTGTATCTTAATTTTGATCAATGTTTTATCAATCAATTGTCTACTTTTAAACGAAAATATTCAAACCAAAATAAATAGGCTACTCTCTGATTATGTAATCCAAATGAAATGTGCATTTCTCTCTGGCGTTCATGGCGAGTCCGAATTGTCAACTTCATCTTTGCAGCGACACAGAAAACACCAGTTTATTACTAAACAATTAAATGTCTCCTTGCTAATTTAGACACATTCATAATCTTTACTTTAACCGGTTCTTTGTGGCAAGCTTTATGCGTGCGGTCATAACGCTTATTATCCATAGGCTATAGCCTATTTAAGTAGGCTAATTAAATTAATATAAAGGGGCGATTTGTCCACGAATGGCTTAAATTAACAACTACTAGTCGACTAGAAAAAAAATAATTAGTCGGAGGTAGCCCTTATTCCACATATTTTCGAACCAGCAGGCCATTCTGGGTTGAGCGAGCGACCCTGAATAGGTTCAGCTCTCCGCTCACGAGCTCGGAACAAACCCGTCTGCTGAACTTGCACAGAAACATCAAAATAGACATAGCCAGCTTTTTAAAATTGTTGTTAAAACTAAACATTTAGACTATTTACAAATTATGAGCTTATTGACGATTTTTTATAATTCTTGACAAATTTAGAATAGCCTAGGCTATATTCTTTTTTTCCCAACGACGCAACGATGAGGATTTACTACTTTTAAAAAATGCGGGTCAGGAAGCGGGTCGGGTACAATATTTTCTTTTTCTTTTTTTTTTGCGGTCCGAGTTGCGGGCGGGTTAGTTTAAAACGTCGGTCGGGTGCGGGTTGTTTATACATTGACCCGCGCATCACTGATATATACATACATACATACACATACATACATACATACATACATACATACATACTATATAGGGCCCCATTGATTCATTCTGCCTGGGGTCCCCACTCTTAGTAGTAATTTCAGCTAAAAGTGATTAGAGGGGATAATATTACAATTTACAACATTAGATGAGATGCATTTTTGTATTTGATGTATTTTTAATTCATTTAAATTCGATTTTTTAATTGATTACATTTTTATTGATTAAATAATTGTATTATTATAATTTTAATATATTACTATATATATATATATATATATATATATATATATATATATATATATATATATATATATATATATATATTAATTATAATTTAATATAATTTTTTTGTTTAATAAAAATGGACAAAAAGATTATGCTTTGTTTTTCCTAACTTCAAAAACTGAGGTACCAAACCATAACTTTTGTGTACCGTTTCTCTTCCAATCTGTCTATCTGTCTATTCGAAATGGTCTGTTACATCACTTTGAATTCCATAAAGCACACTCAAAGTAAAATCAGAATATACCTATCACAGTGGTGAACAGTGCTGTTGCCTGAAATGATTTTTTTGAGCCGTGGCCCTTCATGTTGAGCTGTGACATGAGATTGTTGGTCATCAGCCTGAAAGAAAGAGGGGAAGAAAGTGGTGGGAAATAGAGATGGAGAAAAGGTGATCAGTCACCTCCTCTACTTACACCTTCTTGGTGCAAGGTGGCAAAGAGGAGATGTGAGAAGGGATGAGTCAAGGTAACAGGCATTTCTTATCAGAAATCAAATATTTTATGATGAAAGAAATGAATGCTTGTGATTTGATAGTACATACCTATCCAAAATCTTTGTTGAGCAGTCCCTGAGGTTTTTGCCTCCAACTTTACTTAACTGTGTAATCTAAGAGGAAAAAAGTAAATATCATACTATTATACAATATTGGTAACAAACATTTTCAGTCCTTGCATTAACCTAATCAGTTAAGTCTAAATGTGTGTAAATAGTGTTAAAGTAAACACAGTTCTGTATTTTCAGTAAAGTAGAATTATGACTATTGTCATCATTGCATTGTGCATGAGGGACCAGGAACACAACTTAAACACATAAATTTAAGTACAATATTTATGTACAAAAATATTTACAGCTAATTGTAGCTACTCACTAACACTAACTGTCACTAACACTTATTAAATATAATATGTATTATTATTATTGGTGGGGTTTCACTGTTAAAAAAAATAAAATAACAATGCTGCAAATATTGAAATCATTTTTGAGGAAAGCTGCAGCAAATTTAGTCATTCTAGGCTGCAATATAATATATATATCCAGGACTGATTAAATAAATTACATATACCGAAAGTAAGTACTTAGTATTCATTGTGATAAGCTATTCATTTTATTTTATTTTTTTAAAGGAAAGAATAAGCAAACTGGTAAATAATTATATTTTACCAGAACATCTCTCTCTTCATTATTTTGAAGCTTCTCCTCCAAATTATTAAGCTCCTCTATCAGCTCCATTCTTTTGATATGGTATGCAGAATTACTAGGTTCAGCAATTCCAATCCTCTTGACCTCCTCCATGATTTCCACCAACTTTTTTAGGACACATTTCTGGAATTCTAAAATGTTAAAAACATTTGATAAGAATATTAATTATCAACTAGCCTATATAATAAATAATAAATTCAAATTTCACTAGATAAAATGATTCATCTTGATATCAGTAAAGGAATTTGACTAGTAAACATATGGTTTACCAAATTCTTGGTATCAAAACATTGGGAAATCACTTGTGGAAATACAAATATCAAAAAAAAATATTTCATATAGTAAAAACTTTAATTCTTAATAAATGTAATTGTTATTGTGTGGTTATCAATCACAATAGGATGCCATTCAAATTCAAATGGTCATATACAGATAAATACAAAAACAGTATGCTTTATGCCTATCTACAAATATACAAGACAAAGTAATTACTTACTGGATGTGGGCATTGGAAATACATCCATGCTGTGGCCAGTTGGAGCCCTTGATGTTTCTGAAATAAACATTTAAAACTCAGTTCATACCAGGAGAGAGAAAAAATAGTTGCTAAGGGTTTCGGGGTGGTTGCTAATGTATTCTGGGTGGTTGCTAGGAGGTTACTATGGTGTTCTAATTGGTCACTATTTTTTTTAATATACTGTAAGAAAATACCAATGTTTTGTTTATTTTCTAAAAGGCTGTTACAGTTATGACAATATGACAGTGTTTTGGTGGGTATTTTTTTTTTTAAATTACATTATGAGCTCAAAATTATGAACACTTTTCGACTTTAACATTGTAATTTCTATTATTCACATTATGTGCAGTTATTACAGTTTGTTTTGTTAGTACATTATGAGTTGCTATAACCTCCTATTTCAATCCAGTGTAAAATTATAAATAAAATAAAACCTTCTATTTCAATCAGATATAAAGACAGTCTGCCACATGTAGGTGCATATCCTTTGCATATGCAGTGGCGTCTGCATGGGTATGTACCAATGTTTCCACAACAATACAGTAAGTGCATTTATTTTACAGTCTTTCTGTTTCTGGATAAACAGGAAACACACACAACAGTCAGGTATTTCTTGACTACAATTTGATTTGATTATCTTACCATGTCTAGAAGTAGAAGTGGAGTGCCTTCTGTGGTGTGATCGAACGGATGAGTTGGATCGCTCCCTTACTGGGGTGGAATGCACTGTAACACAAACATGAAATGTGTTAAAGGGAAAATGTTTATGAAATAAGAAAAAATCCCATATGATATAGACATTTACAATATGAGAAAAGTAGTACAATATAAACTCTCCAACAACACTGCCACATTGTTATAATTATATATTTTTTTACACGTACAGTATGAACATTAGTGTTCCAATTTATTGTGTATCATTTACAGTGCAATTATTGTTATAATAACATTACATAGTAGTATAATAAATAATAATAATAATACATTTGAACTGGATATATTATGATCTCTTTATTACATCAGCATTGTAATTCCTTTTACATTATGGTTTGTTAATACAGTATGAGTGTTACATATACACCTCCTATTTAAATCCAGTGTCAAAAAAAATAAATAAAAACGTTACTGATTATCTTACCATGTCTAGAAGTAGAAGAGGAGTGCCTTCTGTGGTGTGATCGAACGGATGAGTTGGATCGCTCCCTTACTGGGGTGGAATGCACTGTAACACAAACATGAAATGTGTTACAGGAAAATGTTTATGAAATAAGAAAAAATCCCATATGATAAAGACATTTACAATATGAGAAAAGTAGTACAATATAAACTCTCCAACAACACTGCCACATTGTTATAATTATATTTTTTTTACACGTATGAACATTAGTGTTCCAATTTATTGTGTATCATTTACAGTGCAATTATTGTTATAATAACATTATATAGTAGTATAATAAATAATAATAATAATAATACATTTGAACTGGATATATTATGATATCTTTATTACATCAGCATTGTAATTCCTTTTACATTATGGTTTGTTAATACAGTATGAGTGTTGCATATACACCTCCTATTTAAATCCAGTGTCAAAAAAATAAATAAAAACGTTACTGATTATCTTACCATGTCTAGAAGTAGAAGAGGAGTGCCTTCTGTGGTGTGATCGAACGGATGAGTTGGATCGCTCCCTTACTGGGGTGGAATGCACTGTAACACAAACATGAAATGTGTTACAGGAAAATGTTTATGTTTTCAGTAGCATAATAAATAATAATAATATATTTGAACTGGATTTACATTATGGTTTGTTAATACATTATGAGTTGCTACATAGTTCAAATCCTCCCATTTCAATCAGATATAAAGACAGTCTGCCACATGTACAGATAGGCGCATATCCTTTATGCAGTGGCGTCTGCATAGGTATACACACACTATGTACCAATGGTTCTGCAACAATTTTATCTAACAAGTTGATTTTCTTACCATGTCTAGAAGTAGAAGTGGAGTGCCTTCTATCACTTCCATGGAGTGATTGACTAAAGGAGTTTGATCGCTCCCTTATTGGGCTAGGGTTATCTTCAACATACGCAAACAAACAATTAACATCATAATCATCTTCAGAATAACAGCACTTTTTATGTGATGTTGCTTAGCTCACTTCCATAGCTTATCCCATCAGAACCATCCAAAAAATGTAATGATTGTTACACACAAAGCTTAACATTACCTGGAATTTCAATTTCATCATCTTCTGAAGATGAATCTGGCAGCTGTCTGCTCCAGGCCAAATGGTCATTCTGATCCATGGATAATTCTGCAAGAAGAAAAAAACTATCAAACAGGACCTTTTTAATCCGATGTGATTTGAAATTACTTATTTTTTTACTTTTATATTATAAAGAGAACTTAAATAATGTGATTATTTACACTTTAATAAGCAATACTTTTCTCTGTTCACTGGATTAAGCTAGAACTATGCATTTACCTTCAGAAGTGGTGTGGACAATGGTAGCAGGAGTTCGTTTTTTCTGGAGTTCGGGTGGTTTTGGAAATGCCTGCAAATTTTTATCTAAAACAGACAAAAGGGTATTTATACATCACTGCACACTATGTTGTGATAAACCTGTTATTTTTTCAACTAAACAAAACTAAAATAACATAGAAAATCCTTATTTCTAATAGGTTTCGAGAAATGTATTCGCCCTCACTTGACTTGTTCTTGACTTTAGAGACATCATCTTCTGAGTTAAACGACCCTGCAATTATTACATCAGTAAGCCGTGTTTTTGCAAGTAAAAAATAAATAAAAATGAAGGGCTCGGCATTAAGCCTTGACATGCTTGTCCTTTGGACAAGAAAGTTGGTCATTCACTTTGTAAAAAGTTGCTTGTCTGGGGAAAAATATAATTTATTCTGTAGCAACATTCTTGTTTCTCAATTCTTAGAGTTCTAGAAATTAAATCTACATCTTTGTGATATTTACCCCAAGGACATTTTTTTCACCTTTAACAGGAGCATTTCTTCCCTTAATGTTGTAAAATATGCTTCATCTTTCATGTCAGATTCTTAAATTTGATCAATAAATTAAATTAGAATTTCAAGACACTACAGTATAGTGTATTTACCAATCAAATTAGGCCTAAATCAATACCTACACTGCAAAATTACAACGGCATTAAATAAAGTTTTGCGATTGTTCAAAATATATATATTTTTTCATATACAAATAAGAAATGCTGGGTGGGTGGGGGAGTGGGGGGGATGATAGCTTTAAACCGCCCATTGTTGGCGTCAAGTGTCCGTTTTAATAAGTAAGTCATTGAATGAGTCATTGATTCCATATTCGTTCAAACGGCTGATTCATTCAAGATTGAAGCAATTGTTTATGAATAGGTTATTGAATCGACTCGTTCAATCGATTCGTTCAAAACGCTGAATCATTAAGCAATTAAACTCTCTGGTTGAGTAGCTGTGAGGTGCGGTTTGGTTCTACTGCGGTCTTTGTTTGGAACTTTTTCGATGCTGAAATAGAACAAAAGCAGTCAATATTGCGTCAAAAAAGTAAGTAGGCCTACTTATTTATTGAACTGTTGTACGAAATCAGTCACATTTTCAACCGTGATGGTATTCAGGAAAACGGCACTTGGTCGTGTAATGTTGCTTAACTGTAGGCCCTATCATATGTTAATAATATGTAGGGGAGAGCGGGGCACAAAGTAACCCAGCAAGCAATTTTGCGTCTAATAGACGTCTTATAGACGTCTAAACATAGCCTAGACGTCTAGGCTAAAATCAGGCTAATTTTGGGCTGTCAGTGAAAATCTAATAGACGTCTAACCATAGCCCAAGAATAGACGTCAAACCATAGCCCAAGAATAGACGTCTAACCATAGCCCAAGAATAGACGTCTAACCATAGCCCAAGAATAGACGTCTAACCATAGCCCAAGAACTAGTCATTAATTAGACGGCTATTAAACGACTACATATATACGTCTAATAGACAGTCAATATGGGTCTAGGCTAAAACAAGGCTGAATTTGGGCTGTCAGTGAAAATCTAATAGACGTCTAACCATAGCCCAAGAATAGACGTCTAACCATAGCCCAAGAACTAGTCATTAATTAGACGGCTATTAAACGACTACATATATACGTCTAATAGACAGGCAATATGGGTCTAGGCTAAACCAAGGCTGAATTTGGGCTGTCAGTGAAAATCTAATAGACGTCTAACCATAGCCCAAGAATAGACATCAATTACACTACATATACATGTAATAGACAACAAAATGAGGCATAAGGATTTTCACTCAAATATAACAGGTTCTCATAAAGGAAAATCCATCCAAACTAATTGAATATAAAGGATTTATTTAGAACAATTATATTAACAACTTAGACAACATTCAAACATAAAAATTAACATAAAATATTGGAAAATTTGTAAAACGACTTAAGATACTAAAATTTTTAAGAATTAATTGTTAGCTTTATATTCATAACCACCACCCCCTGCTCTCCCTGGTGCTTGTTTAAAATGACCAGAAATTAATTTTTTTATTTCCCATTCAGTCGCCGAAGGAAAGTTGGTCATCACTGCGTCTGTCAAATAAGAAAAAGAAAAATATTATTGCTCAAGAAAAGCATTGTTGACAATCATTTTTAACTAATTACAGTCATTCACTTTTGCTAGGTTGCACACTAGAGCTGGCCAATATAGAGTTAACGGAATATAGATTGAGACTATATAATTTATATCAATATTATTAATAAATTAATATCAATAATTGAATTTTTTTGCCTGCATAATGGTGATGCACTAATTATATATATATATATATATATATATATATATATATATATATATATATATATATATATATTAGGGGTGTAACGATACACGTATTGAACGATTCTGTACGAGGCTTTTGGTTCGATTTCAGTATGGATTTTTAAACAGAACGGTTCATTAGACAATTTTTCCTGCTAACCAAAATTTTTTAATTACAAATGTAGGCACGTCAAAAAGCCTGCTCTTAATGTAAGAGAAATCATAACAAATCGTGACAACAATCGTGCTCTTTCAGGTAGTGACCATATAGACCTGCATTATATGACTGACTGACTGACTGACAAGAACAGTTTGACCTAAAATATCAAAATTAAAACTACTGCGGAAACAAAGACACCTACATCTTGGATGCCCTTAAGGTAAGCTAAAACATACCAAAATTTAATTTCAAAGCAAACTATCCCTATAAATCATTCTTTATCACTTACTCATATAACTCTAATGAACATAAAAAGATACTTATAGGGGTAGTTCACTTAAAAAAAAAAAAAATCATGTAATCATTTACTCACTTTCACTTGGTTCCAAACCTGTATGGCTTTCTTCTGTTGAACACACACAAAAAATATATATTATGAAGAATGTTGGTAACAAGACATTTAATGATAGTCAGTGACAAGTGTTCTGTATATTCAATTGCTGTACTTTGTTGACTGATTGCTGGATAATTTGCGATAGTGTCTTTAAAGTGGATTACATCACTCCAGTTCTGATGTTTTTACACTGGCTATCTGTCTGTCAAAGAATTCATATCAAAATACTACAGTTAGTTATTAAATTAACATTTTAAGGCCAAAGTAAATTTCTAATCTTCTGATGCATTATGAACCATCCAGAGCAGACCTCTCAGGTCATCTGGGACAGTAGCCACTAGCCAGCTACTTTTATATCCCCAAAGTAAAAAAAAAACATGGAGAAGCAGCATTCAGTTTTTATGCACCATATATCTGAAACAAATTCACTGAAAACTGAATGTATGCTGCATATTTGAATTATTTTAAATCAAGTTTAAAGACTTTACTGTTTGCCACTACCTTTTATTAATTGGAAAGGAACAAATTTTTTTTATAATTTCTTTTCATGAATGCATATGTTGCTGTTAAGTTTTATGTAAAGTACTTTGAAAATTTGCATTAAATCAAAAACTATTATTACTTACTCTAATCTAATATAAAAACAAAAATATATTAGTATCTTTAATAATAAAATGATAAGTTTCATAGTTTCATGAAACTTCTCATTTTAAAAATAAAATAAGTTTCATAGTTTCATGCTTACCACCTTGAATTTAGATACATTTTAGATTAAGGGCACAATTGCAATAACACGTGCAGGTAACGTTAACTTGTTGGAGAAAAATAGTAGGCTTACTCTGCAATGGTAATGTTAAAATGTCACGGTCTACACATTATAACAACTAACTACTTTAAACAATAAACATAACAAAAATAACACGCATACTTACAAGATCGAAGTAGAAATTTGAAGGTTTTCAGAGTGTCGCTCGCCCGTTGCTCTCCGACAGCGGCCTCGTGTAAAATAAAATTGAAAATGGAGGAAATGTGTATCGTAGTGATGGGTCGTTCGCGAATGAGCCGGATCTAAGAGCCGGCTCTTGTAGGTGAACGACGGGAGCCGGCTCGCATATCTGAAGAGCCGACTCTATTTTTAAAAATATAGTCTATAGAAATTAAATCATTATGTAGGCTAATAATGAAATAACAAATGATTTTAATTGTATTTAAAATAATTGACTAATTCAAAGACCAACAGAAAAATAATTATATAGGCCTAAAGGCGCACACACATTTGTTTCGACTGTCTGATCAGCCTCACATTCTGTTCCTGTCAATCATACACGCGATGTCAACCAATTAAAATGCATGAGGGAGGGCCGAGCCAACTCACACACACACTCGAGATGCGGATAAACCGCGGATCAGGCGGATGACGTGACGAAAAATAATATTTTAATTAAATTCGGGCGGGTGGCCGTTGAACCAGTCAAATGAAAAAAATTGCCAAAACCTGCAAGCTATGAGCCCAGCTATGAGTAGCCTACTATTGGAGGAGGGCTAAACGTCTCGTAGATGTGACTGCCTAACCCTATTTTGTTTTTGTTTTTTGTTTCGATATTAATTATATTTTAAAACAGCCAATCGTAGCCTACCACTCGTGGAATAGGCATTTAAAAGAGAGATAGTTTATGGTCTAATATGACTCAGAAATGACATCGGGCAATTGCACCGCAAGATGTTTAGAAGAACACAAGAGCTAAACTTCTACAAGCTCAATAACATCCATAAAATAAATAAAAAAAAGGTAAGAAGAATAGTCAGTTAGGCTATAACTTTGCCCATTAATTAGATGTGCAAGGCAAGCAGACAAGTTTTTGGGTTGTTATGGACAATTACAAATGTGAATATTCACGTTGCACAGTTGTGCGGTGGACTTTCAGCGAGTTAAAACATATATTTTTAAAGAGCCGTTTGTGAGTCAAAAGAGCCGGCTCTTTTCAGTGAGCCGAGTCAAACGAGCCGGCTCACGAAAAAGAGCCGCATTGCCCATCACTAGTGTATCGCGAGATCTGGCTAAAGTGATCTAGTCACGCAATGCCAGTAGTCCCAGTAGTCATGTCTCAGTAGTGTTTCGATTGTGCCATCTAGCGGTTGAGAAATGCCATTGCATTTGATTTAATTTGATAGACAGCCATATCGTAGATTATGTATAAATGTTATGTTTATGTGTGACAGCAAACATTAAGCTGTGTGAGCGAAAACATTTTTAAGACTAATATTCTTATACTATATCGCTGGTCTGAATCAGGGCTATAGCCAAGCCGTAGGCTACGTAGACTAGATTGCCTTCATTTCGCCAGGTGGGCTAAAGCAGACCGCATATAGCCCGTCCAATTCAGAGCTAAATCGTGACTACAGATCGACCATGTCTTGAAATGACACATTGAACCTTGTAGATATCATTACCAATGCGAACATGATGCAATATCAACCATCTCATGCATAGTGCTGGGCGGTGTACCGGTTCATACCGAATACCGGTGTTTATTTTTGTTATGATATGAATTTTTAAAAAACCGCAGTACCGGTGTATGTCGCTTTAATAACGATCGGAACGCGGCGCGACACTGTTTGAGAGGATCCTTTTTCACTGTTGCACTGTGGTGATGCACGTGTTACTAAGCGTGACTTTGAAGATGGATAGGTTAAACTATAATTGATAGCTGTCAAATTATATTACAGTGTTTCCCATACATTGGTTCACAATATCAACACAGCCTTTTGGAAAATCTGTTTGTGGTTGGCATTGACATCGTTGAATAAACATGAGCACTGCACGTTTCAAAATCAAAACGTGGCGCGGGTGTTTTTATATTAATGTATCTGAAGGGAACTGACGGTCTTTAGAAATGTTTCTTCATTATTACGACTGAATCTTTCTTTATCTTTCCTGATAAAGCAGCGTTTATGAGCGTTGCTGCTTTGTGTACAGCCGTTACCGGGGAAACCGCTATTTCTGCCGCTCCTACAGCGCCTCCTGCTGGCACCTCTTTGTAAACAGCCTTGCAAACCTGTATTAATAATGTGGATTTTTTTCTACAATATTCACTCATGACAGTAAAATAGGGCATTCTAAGTCAATTGACTGCAGTATTTCCTCTCTCACTCAGTGAAAAATGTGTTTTACACCCAGTCAAGCTTGGGAAAAAAAAATACCGTCATATACCGTGAAACCGGTGTAATTTAGAAAAATACCGTGATGTGGATTTTTGGTCATACCGCCCAGCACTACTCATGCACTGCCTGGCAAAAAACTACAATTAATCAGTTTTGACTAAAAGTGGGCTACAATAGCCGGGTCTGAATATGAGCTAAATCGTGGCTACGCATAGCCTACACATATAACATGTAAAATAAAGCAAACCAAACAACTTGTAATCACAGTAGACTTTGCTTACATGATGGAATATCATACATCTCACAAGTTATTTTGGAAAAAAATACATTTATCCAGATTAAATGTTATTTGGGCTAAAAGTGGGTTACACATAGCCGGACTATATCGGGTCTATATTTAACCCAGACGTTGAAAAGACGGCTATTGCTTGCTGGGAACGCTTTTTGACTTTCTCAGTTTGTGTAAATCTACTTATGGTTCAGAGTATTTATTTTTGGAATGGAAGTGAAATGTGCCAACATGCCCCATAGGTGAGGTACATTGTAACATGACATATGACAGCTTAAAATGTTATCAGGGCCCGGTTTCCCAAAGCGTTCTTATCTCTAAGTAGTTCTTAACCTCTTCCTTAACCTCTCTCTTAACCTTATGGGACGGTTCCCGAAACGTTCGTACGCTAAGTATATCTTTTGTAAGTCACACTTTCGTAAGGTTGGTCTGGACCACTCTTAGCTTTACCTTATCACTGTTGCAGGTCTATATGAATATAATTCTGAAGTTTTAATACACCCAGACAGTATTAAATTAGGCTAATTCAAGTGTTTTCATGCAAAGAATAAAATTGTCATTACACTGATTAATTGAATTAAAACGCTCTTTTAAAGGCCAGTGAAAGCATAGGCTACTGTCAGTTAAGTCCTATTCGGACGCTAATATTGTTTCTCATGGGCTCGTCCGGTATTTTAAACATTTACAGGGGTAAGTCGGTGATTTTAGTGCCGTCCGAATCCATAATATCAGTGTTTTCCTCACCCAATCCGCGTAAAAATCCCTGGCCAAATTAGTACCTTCTGTTTTTTGACAAACAGGTCGTGTGGTAATTTAATTGCCGTCTGAATCCACATCTCCGAGTTTACAAGAGATTCAAAATTCACGGTTTAAATCCTTTTTGATTACTGCCGAGCACCGTACGCAAGAAGTAAACTTTTATTATTGAAATGCTGGAAAGTATTTACACAAGAACAATATTTCATCGCAGCTCCACCTCAGCGAACAAAAATGGGAAAGAAAAGGCAGCACGTAAATTTTTGAAAAGGTTATTGTGGCAGCAATAGGCTATATGTTACAATTTTAAAATATGTAGGCTAGGCTATTATAGGCTATTATAGTTTGGATTATTTTTTTATAATATCCAATAATCATAATAAATTGCAATTTCAACTATTTCTGAAGTGCTTCTTTTATAAAGATGACCGCTTTTTCTCATAAACAGCCCCTGCACGAGAGAATAATTGATTCTCGAGCCATCGATTTCAAACAATTCAGCACCATCGCCACGGACAGCGCCGGGTCACGTCGCACGTAAGAAGGTGTATCTTAAGCAGCTTTCTAAGGTATAGTTTGGGGAACACACTTAGGAAAATAAACTAATTTGGTAAGATATATCTTTCGAGTCTTCTTAGCAGGCTAAGAGTGAGCGTTATCGGGAAACCGGGCCCTGATCTAATAAAAAATATATACAAGACAAACTAAATATTTTCTAAATAAAATACAATTAAAAAACTTTTTCATATAAAATAATGTCAATTTTTAATAATTAAATATAAACTAATTTTTGAGTTTTGACTACGAACACAGGAAAACACAGCTATACAACAAACGTTTCGGGAAACACGTATTAACGATAAGGTACAGCTTAAGGTGTAACTTCAGAACGACGTAGCGTTAAGGAGGTTTCGGGAAACCCAGCCATGAACAAGTGTTTATCTGATTTTCGACGCCCCATTCATTTTAAATGGCCGTTAATATTTTGACCAATATTCATAAGATCAATGAGGTTGCAAAAATAAATACAAAAACTGTCCTAATTGAACGAAAACAAGTTGATGAAAGGATTGCATTCTTCTGGACAAGCAGACAAGCGGTAATGTCGAGCCCTGTATGTATAAAATATTTTGGAGATTTATGCACTTACATTCCATATAATCGTCATGTTTCCTCTTTTTTACAACTCTCTTTTTATATGGCATAGTGGTGATATTTTCGTGGTCAGTTTGGGCTGATGATGTGTAATCATAAAGCTCACAGTCTTTCTCGTTTTCTACAAAATAAATCACCAAGTTAAATATAAATGTACAGTAACCTGTATGTAAATTATGCAGAGAAATAATAACACCACCAAATTCAGTAGGTCATTATGTGTAGTTATACCTGATGTCTTTTTTATTTTCACCAGCAGGAAAGTGAGCCAGTCCTCCATGGGGTTTAACTTTTTTTTATGGGCTGACTGCACCTGGGTCTTTGGCCATCTCACAATTTTCTCATCTTCAAGGATCCAGTTTTTTGGGATGACACCCTCAAAATGTTTGTCACCCTCAATCCAAACAGCCCTTGCAAAAACCATGTCTGAAACTACAAAAGGGCAACTTAAAAAGAAACTACAAAAGGGCAACTTAAAAAAAAAAAAAAAATTGCTTAATTTTTCATTTTATATTATGCAACAAAGGGATGATAGCATATCCTCCACAGTGTGGTAGACATACAGCCTTTGTTTTCAAGTCCTGGCTTTGTAGTAGTTGTGGTTTAGCAGTGCTGCAGGTACTGCCAACAAAAGCAATGTCTAGGAGTTTAGACTGGCAAGGCTTTTCAAATAGGTTGGAGGTCTGGTGATCTGGAATGACACTACAAACTAATTTGCCATCTGGTTTTTTTTCAGTTACAAAAGCTACGCTGCCATCTTGGAGCAAAAAACAGCTGTCCCTCTGCTTTGTTGACACTGGCTGCATGCGAGTTTGCTTCTGTTTCGTATTTTTTTGTGCATGCTCCTTCTCTGCCATACGCTTTGCCACTTGCACCAAAGGGTTATGGCTGGTCTTGACAAGCTTCTTGATGGTTTTCAGATGGTTCTCAAAAGGGAAAGCAGATATTTCATTTAACGAACAATCAAAATGTGCAACATCTTCATGGAGGTGTTTTATGTTATGCACATTGTAGACAGTGAATTTATTTCCATAGACCTCAGCGCTATTGATGACAAAGTGATTAAGGAGGTCTGCTGCATATGGTAGAAAGTGGTTTCTCCGCTCGCGATCTGCAGAAAGAAGGATCGACATTCCAATCGTCAGGCAAAGGAAGTGGTGGTATAAATCCGGGTCCACAATTCCATGGAGTATCACTGGTCCAGTGTACAGCAGGAACTGCCGGAACTCGGTGGCTTTCCATCTATCCAACTCCTGAAGGGATCTGGGTTTCCTTGCCATCTCACTAGGCATTGAGTTCCTCAGTTTAATGAGTTCTCTGGAGAGTTCAGCTCTCTGTCTCGGAGAGAGTCTACGAGGATTGGGGATCCTGCAAAGGTAGTACAGGATGCGCCTCACAACACCAAGGCAAACAAGGTGCATGTAATCAAGAACAAAAGAGCCAACACATGGAATGCCTGCTCTGATCAGTGGCGTCTCCCCATTCTGGTGTTTTGCTCTGTAAGCCATCTGGCTGAACTTTTCATCTGTCCTGCTAGGGGATGTATCCTTGCTGTTGAACACTATTTTACCCAACCATTCACCCTTCTCTTCACACCTCTCACAGCTGTGGTATCCAGTGTGGTAGATTATGTTTTTCAAGAAAGCTCTTGCTGGAGCATCACAGATAAAGGCTTTTATGTGAACCTGTATGACATTTCCATTGTGTTGAATTCCATTTTCCCTGAGCCTCTTAATTTCTTCTACCAGGTCTTGGACATAGTCTTCCAATGGTTCAGGTTTTGTCATGCCACTAAACAGGCAGATGATAAAAGGCTCAAATCCCTCAACCTTTGCCAGCATGGGCCAGAATTGAGCAGCACTAGATCTGAATAATGGCACACCATCAACATTAATGGTGACAGCAATGTGATCTGGTGAAGCTGGGCACTGAAGAAGTGTGTGGCATATACCAGTTTCCAAACCATAATAGATGTATTCGCCGTTACATCTTGCCTGGCGTTCCACTACTTTTGGAGTACAAAGAAGTGTCCGTGAGTCCTTGGGCAGGTCATTGTGTCCATGATTACGTAGAACTTGGAGCAAGTCATTGAGTGATTTGTGTGATTGATTATTGGTCACTGCCCAATCTGCCAAGTCATTACATAGGTCCAATCTGTTTTCATCAATGTCAGCTATTTCAGGTGCCTCTTCCATTACTTCGTCTTCTGTGTCTGGACCTTCAACACTGTATCTTTCTCGATCCCTGCCGTCATCCACAGCATCAAACTCGTCATCATCCAGATAGGACATGTCATCCATGAACTCTTCTTCCCTGTCATCCTCAGCTAGCTTCTTTACCATAGAATTGACCTTCCTCCAGTTTTTAAGATAATCTGAGGCCATTATAACAATGCTACAGATGTCTGTAGAAAAAATAAATGATGACAGTTTTCATTTTTGGGTGAAGTGTAGACTCTTAGATACTTTTAAGTGTAGACTCTAAAAAATGCTGGGTTGTTTCAACCAGATGTCTTGTTTTTCCTTATTTGTATGGTGTCCTTTAAATCTGTTAAAAATAACATCTTTGTTTTGCTCTATCTTCTCTAAAATTAGGCCGACATTAATTTAATCTTTTCTTGGTTTTTTTTTTTTTTTTTTTTTTTTTTGTTCATACATTTTGTCAGTAGACTATCTCTGCCTGAATGTAGACTTTAGACTTGTCTTGATTGCTAATCCACAGATGAGGATAATTAGGTTAAACATAATTAAGGCTAAACGTTCAGAATACGATTCCATATAAGGTTATATTTCAGCACTTCGCGAATGGACAGCGACGCTTAAGTAGCACGTAAAACGCGTTCTCGCGCGTTCATGTTAAGTGAATTTTTGGGAAACGCTCGTGGAATTGTGCGAGCGTTCATAACCTTGCACGTAGAGAGCGCTCTTAACAGCTAAGATACATCGTTATCGGGAAACTCGGCCCTGATTATGTTATCACGTGCATTTGAAAATGATAATACAATAAAATATAATTTATGTCTGTGATTAAAGCTGAATTTTCAGCATCATTACTCCAGTCTTCATCACATGATCCTTTAGAAATCATTCTAATATGATGATTTGATGCTCAACATATTTATGATTATTATCAACATTTTATTATTATTGGACTCACGGGTCCTATTATAATAACCCTATTACTACATATAGCCTATAGAAAGTTACTTGAAATATTTGAAAAGCATATGAAATGTCTACTTTTAAACAAAACGATCCAAAACGAAAAGAAACAGGAAACTCTCTACTTAAGTAATCCGTAGTCATGCATTAATTTAAAGCGTCCGTAACACATTATTATGGTTGTTCAGAGCAAAGCAGTTGGATTAAATATCGACCCTAATAAACATGTAGGTAATTTAGCTTTGCATATAAAGTTTCATGTTATTTGTATTTATAATTGTTATATTATAGGCTATAAACGTTATCTTTAAAATGTCATGGACGTGACAGTGCACTGAAGCGTTGTGACCTCTTAAAGATAACGTTTATAGCCTATATCAATTATAAATACAAATAACATGAAACTTTATATGCAAAGCTAAATTAGAGAGTGCACTGAAGCGTTGTGACCTCTTAATTTTCTTAATTTCTGATACAACACAATACAGTATATTGCACACCTAAATGGACAACTTAAAAAGGGTTTTGATCTTTAGGTAAAAACTTTATTTTTTCATGGTATGGATGACATTATGGAATTGCCCGAGACATTTTAATTGTCGACAATCAAAAATCGTGATATCGCACTCCCCTACATGAAACTCGTGAATACAACTAAAAGTCCATGAAAATGAAAGAACTAAATATTTGTAACAGTATGATTTCTGTTTGGGATGAAGGGCAGATGGTTCCCATTTATTTTGAATTAGGCTACTGTTCCTTATAGTTACATCTACAAATAAATACTTTAAAATGCATAATGAACACATTTTAGTGATTTCTTAACAAATAAAATAAAATTGCATCCTAAATTTTCACAACACATATTAAAAACTATATATCCCTTATTTGACAGAAATAAAACTTAACTACTAATAATTCATTGTAACTATGAAAATATAACAGAGTGGTGGAACTATGTGCTCATGGGCAGAAGCGGACTCTGGAGCGAGCTAACGGGCTGGAGCAACTTCATGAGCAGGAGCGGACTCTGGAGCGACTTTATGACAGGAGCGGACTCTGGAGCGAGGTCAAGGGCTGGAGCGACTTCATGAGCAGGAGCGGACTCTGGAGCGACTTTATGACAGGAGCGGACTCTGGAGCGAGGTCAAGGGCTGAAGCGACTTCATGAGCAGGAGCAGACTCTGGAGCGACTTTATGACAGGAGCGGACTCTGGAGCGACTTTATGACAGGAGCAGACTCTGGAGCGACTTTATGACAGGAGCAGACTCTGGAGTGACTTTATGACAGGAGCGGACTCTGGAGCGACTTTATGACAGGAGCGGACTCTGGAGCGAGGTCAAGGGCTGGAGCGACTTCATGAGCAGGAGCGGACTCTGGAGCGACTTTATGACAGGAGCGGACTCTGGAGCGAGGTCAAGGGCTGAAGCGACTTCATGAGCAGGAGCAGACTCTGGAGCGACTTTATGACAGGAGCGGACTCTGGAGCGACTTTATGACAGGAGCAGACTCTGGAGCGACTTTATGACAGGAGCAGACTCTGGAGCGACTTTATGACAGGAGCGGACTCTGGAGCGACTTTATGACAGGAGCGGACTCTGGAGCGACTTTATGACAGGAGCGGACTCTGGAGCGAGCTCATGGGCTGGAGTGAGGTCTTGATGATTGTCTGTGGAGGGCTTGGACACAGGTTTGGGATGAGCTGGGATGAATTCCAAAATATTGATTTCTGAACTCTCCCTAAGTTAAAACATTATTGTCTAGTTTAAAAAAGGGTAAGGGTTAGGGTTGAATTTGTTTTTGTATGCATTATTTGAGGTCTGAAAACACTGCATATTTGTTTGCAATTTTCTGCAAAAAAAATCTCTAAATGACAATTTGATTATTCGGAATTTGGGAGAAATGTTTTCAGTAGCTTAGAATAAAATAATATAAAAACTATTTTTACTCAAAATCATACCTATAAATAGTAAAACCAGAGAAACTGATAACTTTGCAGTGTTCTCTTAATTTCTGAATCTACATAGCACACTCTCAGAAAAATAGGTATTAAAGCTGTCACTGTGGCAGTACCTTTTCAAAAGGTACACCTTTGTACCTAAAGAGTGCATAAGTCCCTCAAAGGTAGGCTATATTGGTACCAAACATGTAGGCCTAAATATTAGTACCTAAATGGTACATATTAGAACCCTTTTGAAGGGTACTGTCCCAGTAACAGCTTTTGTACCTTTTTTCTGAGAGTGTATGGATAGTTGTCTCATCACAAATAAATTATCAAATATAAATATTTGATGTAAGTGTAAAAATAAAATAGGCTATACAACATATGTATACACATTACTGATAACACATTTAACACATTTAAGAGCAGCTAAGTAATACTTACCTTGAAATTAAAACTGATGAGGCAGATGGAAGACAATCCAAAATCTAATAAAACAAAGAAGTGAAAAAAATATATTTATCAAACCTGGTAACAGTTTCATGTATTATTATGCCAATAAATACATTGGGGTTAATTTGTTGCTGCTAATTAGCATTGTAGTGTCGAGCATGTAAATAAATTCATTGCTTCTCAACATGTTCAGCTTATGTAAAAGTAGTTTGTGTTTCACGGGCAACGTGAGAAGAATTTTTGCCAAGCGAGTCAAATTCTGGGTTCTACCGCACTCGAATAGTTTTTTTTCTCTCTCTCATCAAAACCGAATATGTTCATCGGTGGTTGTATGTAAAGCAGGGACACGTTTTTGTGACTTGTTTTGTGATTTGACCAGAACGAATAGAGAGACTCCGCAACGCCGTTAAAGCGCGTGTCCGTGTGAAGACTGTGAGCGAGTCACAACTGAGACTGTATCCGCGCCACTTATAGCAGCGGCAAGGAGCTAGCACTCGAGTTGATCAGCTCGATTTAAAAAAAAAAAAAAACAGCTGGTTAACTGGATATGTTTTATTTATTTTTATTAGGTACATCCTTGCCACAAGATAATAATAATAATACTGTTCCTCCAAAGTAACGTAACATGGCAAACAAACTAACTAAAAGAGCGCGTCTCTCAAATGACGTCATACGTCAACGGTATTTAACGGAAGATTGTAGCAGGCCTATAAGAAAAGACGGAAAGACGCTTGTAAGATGTGGGTACATTTACAAGAAAAAGAAAGTCAATTAACCTTTCTTATATTTCATATCTTAATATGTTCCTTCCCAGCTAACATGAGTCCAGCGGGCCAGTGGCGGACCACCGGTGGCAAAGTTGGCGGCCCACTGGCGGACGCCGCCGGCGGATCACTGGCGTTTTGCTCATCGTTATTCTAGCGGACCTCCAGCGGCAGCCGCCGCTTTCCAGACGGTGGTCCGCTAACGTGCCGCTGGTTTATAATAAGTGTTTTCTGGCGGACCACGGTCGGTCCACGGTTTATAATCAGTTACTCATGCTAACCAAAATTCACTATAATGGATAAAAAAAGCAATGTACACCAGTCTCAATAGCAGTTGCAAATTTATTTTTATTAAATTAATTTTCAGTGAACAGATGAAATGGATACATTTGCATTACATTTATCAGATTCTTTTATCCAATGTGACTATTAGTCAAGTACATTATGGGATAAGTTGTACCCTTATGAAAATTAACCATGGTTCTACCACAGCATTTGCAGTAAAACCATAGTTGCTAACAAAATGAACCATGGTTTCACAACAAACAAGATTTAAAAACATACGTTTATAGTCATGATTACCATAATTTTACAGCAATATTACTAGTTGAACCATGGTTTGAAAAATAAATAAATAACATGGTTGGTACAGTTGTACCATAGTAAAACCATATAGTGCTTTTCACAATACAAATTGTTTCATAGCAGCTTTACAAAAACTGCATGTTCAAGGTTATACAATCGCAAAATATCCTTTAATCAGCCAGAGGCGACTGCTACTCACTGGAGAGCATCTTTTGGCAACAAAGTAATGTCCATAAGATAATACAAGTCATGAGTTTAAAGTCCTAATTGCTATCCTTCAACATTTTTAAAGGGTAAGTTTGCAGATTTTCAACCCGCTATTCTTACAATGTTGTTAATATGTTAGAACAATGTTTACTCTTTCTCTTAGTTACGTGTACTAAGATATTCCTGTTTATTTGTCAGCAAAACTGTCATGCAAACCTTCCCTTACCTTACCCGGTTTCACAGAAAAGGCTTAAGATAGTCCCAGACTAAAATGCATGTTTGAACTGTCTTAACTGGAAGCAACTTGCACTCACATATCTTAAAATATTTCAGGGCCACTGTTTTGTCTCAAGATGCACAACAGTAATGTCTAAAGTACATTTTAAAAAGCTACTTAAATATCCTAATTTAACTAAGGCCTAATCCTGGCTTAATCTAAGTCCTGTGTGTGAAACCGGGCCAATGCAGTGTAAGGATAATATCTGGCAGTTTTGTGTCCATCTATAGTTGCCACCATCTGAAGTCTTCGTGAGTGTTGGTGTCATTAGAAGTCTTCACAAGTGAGGCTGGATCCACACTGGAGCTGCTGTAATCTCTAGTGAACTTGCTGAGCATCCTGAGATAGAGACAGGGAAGCAACAGGAGAAAGATTAGCATTGCTGCTGTCATATTATTTTAGGCAAAAGATGATCATGTGCACTTTTTATTATTTCATCACATATAACTGAAGTGCAAGATTATGAGATGTGTAAATTTAATGCTTGGCTACAGAGATGTGTCTTTAATCTAGATTTAAATTAGGATCATGTTTCTGGGCCCCAAACATTATCAGGAAGGTTATTCTAGAGTTATTCCCTTACATTCTATTGAATTAATAGGAAATCGTCAGATTTTAATGAGAAAACATGACCTAACGAGTCAGCATTTTTATATTTGAATACTATACATTCTCACAATGCAAACGTCCTAAACATTTCTGAGTATTATCAATGTTGAAAACAGTTGTGCTGATTAATATTTCTGTGTAAACCAGTCTAACAGTTTAATCCATTTTCTTTTCTCTCTCTCCAGGATTAATTGTTAAATAGACCCAACATATATAAATGGTAGTTTACACTACTATTCAAAAGTTTGGGTTCAATAGAATTATTATTTTTATAAGAATAGAAAATAAATATTTTTATTCAGCAAGGATGCATTAAATTGACCAGAAGAGAGAGTAAAGATTTTTCAAATAAATGTTTTTTTTTCTTTCTATTCATCAAATAATCCTGAAAAACAAAAAAATGTGAAGCAGCACAACTGATTTCAAAACTGATAATAATCATAAACGTTTCATCAAATCATCATATTAGAAAGATTTCCGAAGGATAATGTGATGCTTCTCCATAGAAAACAGTTATTTAAATGTTTTAATATTATTTCTCAATATTATTGTTTTTACTGTATTTTTAATTAAATAAATGCAGTTTTGGTGAGCATAAGAGACTTCATTCAAAACATTTTTTTTTTTTTACCAACATCATTAGAGTATGTTTGAAGTTTTAGTTTAGTTCCTTTATTGTCCACAAGTGGAAATTTGTCTTTGGCTTGGTTTTACTCACTAGTCTTTTCCGGTCGAGTGAACGCTGGCGTGACTAGCTGCCGCTGCTCGCCGGTAACTTTTTATTTGATCGTCATTATGGTCTTGCGACCTAATGAACTTTGATTTATACTGGTGCAGTGTCTGTAAAACAGTTTCATCTGCCCGTTTTGGTAAACGGACAGACCGAATATTGTCTACGCTACCTGTGGCGTGTTGTTGACTCCCGCTCCTCATCTGGCTGCTGCTACATACTAGCTACCACCTCCACTCGTCCATCATGTGGAATAACGGACTGACAGTATGGTTTATCCTAGTCTGGATTGTCCTATCCAGCTTACTAGGTCCATCGACAGCCCTTCACCGGTACACTGCTGCCCAGCTCCTTCAGCTGCGGATCCACCTGTCAGATCCTTCACCGGTGCTACATTTTTTCCCGGACATCGCTCGGCTCCCCCGTCGGAAATATATCCACCGCGGGTCCCGCCTGAGACTCCACATCAACCACTCATCTGCCATCAACTCCATTTGGTCCACAACCCGCCGTCCTCGCAGGAAACCCAACAGACGAGCTAAATGCGGCTTGTTAGCCAACCTAGCCAAGTCGGCTAACCATGTCTCCACCTCCGTTCGCAGTGATGTCAACTTCGGACTATTTAACATCCGCTCACTCACTGGCAAAGGACTTCTTCTCCAGGACCTCCTCCTCGATTCCAAGCTGGATTTTCTATGCTTGACAGAGACTTGGCAGCAACCGAACGACTTTTCTCAGTTAAACGAATCCACTCCACCCGGGTTTGTTTACATTTGTCAGCCCCGCCTCACCGGTCGAGGAGGAGGTCTCGCGATAATTCATCATGAGAAATTGCGTGTGTCGCCTATTTCTCTTCCTACATACTTATCGTTTGAATCAGTGGCTCTGCAAATTACTGGACCAACACCAACTATAGTAGCTGCTGTCTATCGTCCTCCCAAGCCCAACAAGGATTTTATTGATGAATTTTCCTCTCTTCTCACCCTCCTCTGCACACACTCCCCTAATGCTATTGTGCTTGGTGATTTTAATATTCACATGGACAGCATCAATCATATTATCACGAAGGATTTTACATCATGCTTGGACAGTTTCGATTTTAAGCAACATATAAATTTCCCCACCCATTCCAAAGGTCATATCCTTGATCTGGTGTGCTGCTCCGGTGTCACCCCTTTAAACTGCGCTTCTACTCATCTCCCCATTTCTGATCATATGTTCATATCATTTAATCTGAATCTGTCCATTTCCAAAACTAAACCTTCACGTATAATCTCTTTCCGTAACATTAAGAACATTAATCCTACAACCGTTACAACTGCCATAGAATCACTTCCCAGCATAACCTCCCCTTCTACATGTGATGAACTCGTTCTCCACTACAACAGCAGTCTCCATTCACTGTTGACTTCACTTGCTCCCATAAAAACCCGGACTGTATCATTCACCCGCTCTGCTCCATGGTTTACACCTCGTCTCCGCCTCCTCAAAGCTAAAGGACGACAACTGGAACGCCTCTACAAAAAATCCTGTCTCACCGTTCACAAGGAAATGTACCATCTCCACATCCTCCATTATAAGGACTCAATCAACACAGCCAAATCACAACACTATGCAGGTCTCATCAACACTGGTGATGGGAACACGCGGACTTTGTTTTCTGTACTTAACAACTTCCTACACCCTCCGGACAACTTCCCCCAACACTTCTACTCTGCTGAGCAATGTGTTTCACTCATGAACTTTTTTAACGGTAAAATTGAAATTATTCATCAGCAACTGGACTCTCACATTTCCTACAATGTATCCCCTCCTGTTCCCCTCCGACCCCCTTCCTTTCAACCATTCTCGAATTTCCACCTTCCCTCTGTTGCCAATGTATCGGAACTCATCAGAAAATCAAAACCGTCCACCTGTCAACTTGACCCCCTTCCAACACCGCTGGTCAAAGCCTGTCTCACCCACATGTCTCCTCTGATCACCGACATCATCCACTCCTCCCTCACCTCTGGTTCTGTTCCACCATCTCTCAAATGTGCTGCAGTAACTCCAATCCTCAAGAAACCTGGTTCAGACCCCAGCAACTTCAATAACCTCCGGCCTATCTCCAATCTGCCATTCCTTTCGAAAATCCTGGAAAAAACAGTTGCATCCCAACTCCACTCTCATCTTTCCGACAATAACCTTTATGAACAGTTCCAGTCTGGTTTTCGTCCCCATCACAGCACTGAAACAGCTCTACTCAAAATAACCAACGACCTCCTCCTGGCAGCAGACTCTGGACTCATAACCATTCTCATCCTCCTTGACCTTACCGCAGCTTTCGACACTATCTCCCACTCCATCCTTCTCCATGGACTGGCATCCATTGGACTATCTGGCACACCCCTGGACTGGTTCCACTCTTATCTCACTGGCCGAACTCAGTTCATCCAACTAAAAACCTTTGCATCCCAGCCATCTCCCATTTCCTCTGGTGTACCACAAGGTTCTGTCCTCGGTCCAGTCCTCTTCATCATTTACCTACTCCCCCTTGGTCACATATTCCGTAAATACAATATTCACTTTCATTGCTATGCGGACGACACCCAGCTCTACCTTTCCTCTAACCCCAACTCATCTTTCCCTCCCACCTCCCTCTGTGACTGCCTCCAAGAAATCAAAACTTGGTTTTCCTCCAACTTTCTCAAACTGAACAGTGATAAAACTGAGGTTCTTCTCATTGGTTCTAAATCCACCCTCGCCAAAGCTAACAGTTTCACCATCACCATCGATAACTCCTCTGTCTCCCCCTCCCCCCAAGTTAAGAGTCTGGGTGTCGTCCTGGACGGCACTTTGTCTTTCCATTCTCACATTAACAACATTACCCGTTCTGCATATTTCCATCTCCGCAATATCAACCGTCTCCGCCCGTCCCTCACTGCTGATAATACCGCCATCCTGGTCCATTCCCTCGTCACCTCCCGCCTGGATTACTGCAACTCACTTCTCACTGGTCTCCCCCTCAAGTCCCTCCGTAAACTACAACTTGTTCAAAATGCTGCTGCCCGGATCATCACCAGGACCCCGTCTTCTCATCACATCACCCCTGTTCTCCAGCAGCTTCACTGGCTTCCCATCACACACCGCATCACCTATAAAATCCTTCTATTAACATTCAAAGCCCTCCACAACCTCGCCCCTCCTTACATAACTGAACTTCTCCACATCAACACACCCAGTCGGACTCTTAGATCATCTTCATCCATCAGCCTCACTGTCCCCCCTGCTCGTATGACCACCATGGGTTCCAGAGCCTTCAGCCGTTCCGCCCCCCGCCTCTGGAATTCCCTCCCACCCAACATCCGAAACATTGATACATTGACAATTTTCAAATCACATCTCAAAACCCACCTTTTTCTGCAATGTTACCCTCCCTGACTGTCACGCTCTCCAGATTTTTTATTTTATTTTATTTTTTATTTATTTTTTTTATTATTTTTTTTTATTATTTTTACTAAACCAAATTTTTATCCTTTTTGAGTATCTTTTTGTATCTTTTAGTATGTTAAATGCATTTGCTATCTGATATGTATTTTAAACCCTGTTTTATTTGTACGGTGACCTTGGGTGTTTTGAAAGGCGCCTTTAAATAAAATGTATTATTATTATTATTATTATTATTATTATTATTAGTCATATGGGTGATAGCACCTTAGAGATGATGATCAGCTCAACTCTGCTATGGTGCAGGACATCAGCATGGAAGGATCTAGGAACACAACAAATTTGTCACAGAGCCAACAATATTATTATACAATGACAGGTTTATTAAAAGGAAAGAAGCTACAGCAGAAGTGAAATGCAGAAAAGAGAAAGAATAGACAATGATTTCTTAATTAGGATAACAAAATGTATGTTTTTAGGTTTACTTTTTCATTGTGTTGTGTTTAAAACCCTATAACACTTGTGGTGTTCCCGGTCAAAAATAACTGGCCTACAAAAAATAGCTTATAAATCAGTTGTTATGCTATATTATCACCCAATTCTGGATTCAATCTTTTTGTCAACTTGTTTTCTTTCAGTTATGACTGTTTTTATATTTCTATTTGCATCTGATTAATCGTGGGCCTCATTTATCTGAGAGTAGGCATTTATGAATAATTTTGGAAATATTAAGTAAAATATGAACATGTTCATTATATTTATGTACACATATGTGTATGTGTGCTTGCAAACATTGAGCCCTTGGACCTGAGCATGTGTGGATACATGCATACACACGCTACCCAAACACACACACACACACACACACACATTAAAACACAGAAACTATTTGGAGTATTACACACATTCTTTTTCACAGAGAGAAACTTGATCCTACCCTGAACTGCATCTAATATTAATTTATCCATCTGACATTGATACACACAAAATAAATCAAACTTCCTTTTGAAACATTAGACTAGTTTGATCAACAGTGCAATATTTTTCATATTTTATTTAATATTTCCAAAATTATTCATAAATGCCTACTCTCATTAATGAGGCCCACGATTAATCAGATGGAAATAGAAATATAAAACTAGTCCTAAATGAAAGAGAACAAGTTGACAAAAATACCAATGAGATAACATTAACTAGTATTTTCGGGAAAAAGAAAATCTTCTCTGTTATTTAATGAGCTTCCTCACCTCACCTGTGTTTCCCACTTCTCTGGCAGCAGCTTTCTTCAGAAATGTTGACATTTTGGAGCTTTCCTCTGTTGTACATGGATTATTTGTGTTGCTGCTGAAATCACAGAACAATTTTTATCAATATTTGTTAACCATTGAGCTAGTTTCAGCAATTTTTAAGCACTCCATGTAAGTGACGTCACCGATTAACAGTACGTTTACGTTAAATAAATTAGCTCACGTCCAAGCAAAATCTTTACAAAACTATCAAAACCTCTCATCTACACATTTAGATGTGATTAAAGGCCCAAACTTTCATAAACAAAAGCTCAAGCTATAAAGTTAGCAGCTAGCCTACCTCTTCTGAAAACAGTTGAGATGCTAACGGACTTTTTCGAAGACACTAAACCATTTCTATAAAGTAAATATTCAACAGAAGCGTGTCAATTACAAGTAAGATAAGTGTCAAGAACAGTTGAGTGTATTATTTGTGTGATTTTTGAGGCTAAACTCACCTGAAAGCAGTGAAAACAACAGCGAGAGACGGAGTTTTGCTGACAGTTGCAGTAGTGCGGTCCCGCGCCGTTTCCATGGCAACTCATCTCCGCTTCCGTGTTTGAAGCATGGGTTTGAAGGCGACTCGAGTGTTCACGCGCACGCACATTATAACGCGTCACAGTCACACAGCATTTACAAACATAAACATCTAGAATAAGAAATTACTTGAATAAAAATCTCATTATTAAATCATGAATTTAAAACTCATTTTGAAGTTCTATGACCCATTCATATGTGCAAATTACCACAACTGCACGTGATAGTGGGACAATTGTGGCTTTTTTTTTATAATTTAAATATTTTTTGTTGTTGTTTTTACGAACACTCAAGCCCCATATTTCATTTGAACGTGTGCTAAAAATGCTCATAGGCAGTATTTTTTATATCACCAACATTTTGCTTTTGATATTGCTGCAGCTATTAGGTCAGTTTCACCATTTTTTTTATTCTGTGCTTTCAGATTCTTTTTAACTGTAAAAATAAATTAAAACGAATATACATTTATAAATAAAAGATGTCCTGTAAGCGCACAGAAACACGTGGACCGACTATCGGCTTGCCACTGGTGTGCCGACGGTGGCCCAGCCGCGGAAAACCGCTGGTGGCGTGCCACCCAAAAAACGCTGGCAGACCGACGGGGTTTTCAGATTGGTCGGGTTGCCGATGGTGTGCCGCCGGAGGTCCGACCGTGTCAAACTGCTGACTTTGTGCCGCCCAAAAAACGCTGGTGGACCGCCAGGTCATTGTTAGCTGGGTTGATATTCACTTTTATGAGAGAACTTATTTTAGTGGTTAAAATAACTTAACGTTAGCTGAGAAAAACAATCAGGCTCACATTCCCTCACAGGCTCACTATGTATCCTAGCAGCAATATAACTTAATTGTATTATTTACTCTGGTCATATCGTTAATTGTCATATTTGTGGTTTTATAATAGATATTTTCAGTTGTAAATGTAATTTAAATCAATATGCTAGGCTACTTTAAGAATACTCACATCTCTGTAGCGATCCAGAAGCAATGCGCGCGATAAGCACCAGTGTTGGGAGTAACGCGTTACAAAAGTAATTAATTACTGTAATGCATTGCTTTTTGCTGTAACGCGGTAATGTAAGGCATTACAGGGGGAAAAAAAGTAATATTTTACTCGGTACAAATGGCAGTAACGCGCGTTACAAGCATTGTTAGTTAACCTGGAATAAAGTGTTAGTTTTTTTTTCTTCATACAAATTCGCCAAAATCACCGCGAGATCAGCAGAGGAGAAACGTCCGCGCAAAATGTTTCACTTCCTGTACGTTAATCAGACAGAGCCGATATGAGTGAGCCTGCAGCGGATAGTACATTCTCAACAGCGAGAGAGGGAGTTTCCTGCTTACCAGTCGCAGTGGTCCAGCGCCGTTTCCATGGCAACTCTGCGCCACGGCCGCTCCAGTGTTTGAAAGCGACATGAATGTTCAAAGTTCACGCGCACGGCCATTGATTAAACCACGTCAAAATCATGCAGCATTTACAAACATCTAGAATTAGAACATTACTTTAAATAAAAATCTCATTAATATTAAATTATACATTTAAAACTGATTTTGGAGATCTATGACTCGTTCATAGACCAAATGGCCTATGCCCACACTACTGCAGTCACTCACAATAATAATAAAAATAAAATAAAAATATTTGGCTTAGTTATTATTCATTAGTTATTTTTATTTTGCTAAAGTTTAAGCCTAAAGTTTACCCCGGGCTTAAAGTAAAAAGATGTCTGTACCATGCGTCCATGCAAAGTACCATGGTAATATTTGAGGTACCATGGTTATATCTGAGGTAGTATGTACCATGGTAATATGTACGGCAGAATGCACCATGGTTATATCTGAGGTACTAGGGCATGTACCATGGTAAATCTGAGGTACAATACTATGTACCATAGTAACATCTACAGTACCATGCAATGTACCATGGTACCATGATAATATCTGAAGTACTATATAGTATGTACCATGGTTAGATTTAAGGTACCATGGTCCTACCATGGTACTACTATGGTATACCATGGTATGTACTATAGTACATCATGGTAAAATTTCTTATGGGTCCAAGCTCAGTCAGATACCATATCACCTTCTACTGGATGTGTAATGAGCTAATTGAGCATCATACGCTACATTTAGATTGCCAAATCCATATTTGCAGTTATTTTGGTGAGAGTAACTTAAAAGTAATGCAATAGTAGTGTAATGCCTTACATTTTAAATACAGTAATATTGTAATGTAATGAATTACTTTGAAATGACAGTAACAAGTAATAAATAATGCATTACAGTTTCGAAGTAACTTGCCCAACACTGATAAGCACTGAGACAGCCGCTTATATACCCTCGGTCAGATTCGCGGGCTTAGCACGCGAGCAAAAATTCAAATTTGTAATATTTTCTTAATTATGTAAAATGTAATGTATACATTTATTCCAATCTTTTGTTATATTATTCTGCCATTAAATGACACATAAAATAATTAATTAATTAATTAATAACTTTCATGGGGTTTACTGATGGAGTTTTTTTTCTCTCTCTCTCTCTTCTGGCTGCATAAACTGTCCCTCCATATTTTTCTTATAATGTATAGCTACGCAATTAATAATAATTTTATATTATTTAATTATAATATTTAATAGGCTATATTTAGAAGACGCTTTTATGCAAAAAAAAAAGAACAAAACTGAGTGTGGAGCGCGCACTGCATGGCACGGAGGCGCGGGCGCGAACACTTTCCTATCAACAGTGGAAACAATTTTTATTCTCAGTTTATCCAGAATTGTGTAGCTCTAATACATAGGTTGTGTATGTATCATTTTGTTCTATTTAAAGTAATGTATAGAGGGTATAGGGCCCGAAAGTGACTCAAGCCCAGGGGCCCCCACCACCCTAAGTCCTGCCCTCCTATATATATATATATATATATATATATATATATATATATATATATATATATATATATATATATATATACAGGTGCTGGTCATATAATTAGAATATCATCAAAAAGTTGATTTATTTCAGTAATTCCGTTAAAAATGTAAAACTTGTATATTATATAGACTCATTACATGCAAAGTGAGATATCTCAAGCCTTTATTTGTTATAATTTTGATGATTATGGCTTACAGCTTGTGAAAACCACAAAATCAAAATCTCAGAAAATTAGAATATTACATGAAATCACACAGTAATTACACAGTGATACCATGGTCATTGAACCAGGTTTTGGTTATTTTGGCAGTGTGGGCAGGTGCAAATCCTGCTGGAAAATGAAGTCAGCATCTCCATAAAGCTTGTCTGCTGAAGGAAGCATGAAGTGCTCTGGAAATGTCCTGGTAGACGGCTGCGTTGAGTGGACAGCACAGTGGACCAACACCAGCCGATGACATGGCTCCCCAAACCAACACAGACTGTGGAAACTCCACACTGGACTTCAAGCATCTTGGATTGTGTGCCTCTCCATTCTTCCTCCAGACTCTGGGACCTTGGTTTCCAAATGAGATGCAAAATTTGCTCTCATCAGAAAAGAGGACTTTGGTCCACTGTGCTTTATTAAATCCAGAGTCAACGCAGCCGTCTACCAGGACATTTCCAGAGCACTTCATGCTTCCTTCATTTTCCAGCAGGATTTGCACCTGCCCACACTGCCAAAAGAACCAAAACCTGGTTCAATGACCATGGTATCACTGTGTAATTACTGTGTGATTTCATGTAATATTCTAATTTTCTGAGATTTTGATTTTGTGGTTTTCACAAGCTGTAAGCCATAATCATCAAAATTATAACAAATAAAGGCTTGAGATATCTCACTTTGCATGTAATGAGTCTATATAATATACAAGTTTCACTTTTTTAACAGAATTACTGAAATAAATCAACTTTTTCATGATATTCTAATTTTATGACCAGCACCTGTATATATATATATATATATATATATATATATATATATATATATATATATATATATATATATATATAATTTTTTGGATAATATATCTTCATTACATATAATTATACAAAATTCAAAAAGTAGTCAAAACACAAAAACATCTAACATCTAACATGTGTTTAATTTTTACGACATTGTGTACTTATTTTTAAAATTAACGAAATATCAGTCTCCATCTTATAACAGAAATATAATACAATACAGCAATCTTCAAGATACAGTAAATCTTCAAACATGTAACAGGTAGCAAAACTGTTTGTTTTATTATTTTATTAGTTTTAACTAATTGTTAACTCAACAAATTTAACGTAAAGAGCTGGATACCTATTAGCCTACTATTTAAACAATGTCAACTATAGTCAATGTATTGATTAGAGTTGCCATTGAGTAGCCTAAAGATTTTTCTTGTCGACTAATCGCACGTTATATATATATATATATATTTCTGCTTAAATACTGGATGCATGGAGGAATATAGCTATTCCGCGCTCAAGCGCACTCATCTTACCGCAAAGCACCAACAAAAGCAGGCTGATAATAAATATGTCAGAAAAAATAAGAGGCATTGTAATTGTTTATTAATAAACTAGTGTTTTTTAAATCAGCGGCTACAAACATATCACCATCTCCGCATAAAGTAGTTGCGCCTTTAGAAAGAAATGCATTTTTCTGTCGGATTAATCAGATTATATTTGCTTTTGATTCGAATTGTTTCGTTTAAAAGTGGACATATCAAGCTTTATATAGATATATTCCTCATGTATGAGGCTAGTAGCCTATACACTGTGTTTCTGTTTATATTTGAGACGCGCTCCAGTTCACGGAGACAGAAAGCGCGCCCTAATTTGTTTTATTTTATTTTACAAAAGCACAACGTTTTCTTGTTATTGTGAGTTTACACAAATAAAAGTCGTTTTCTTGTTATTGTGAGTTTACACAAATAAAAGTCGACAGATGCATTATTCTTTTCTGTATGGCCAGAAATGATGGAGTATTTTAAGTTGTTTCCACTGTTGATAGGAAAATCCAAGTGACGTCGCTGGCGCCTCCATGTCATGCAGTGCGCGCTCCACATTCCGCACAAACACTTAGATATGCACCTAATAGCGCACATTTATCTAGGTTAACGTTAGAGCGAGCGGCCATGCCAGACGGATAAGTCATTTTCATGTTTAACAAATCAAATCATGCATTTTCTACATACCTGCTGCGAGTAAGCGCTGCTCCAGTTTGAAAAAGGCTGCTGAGGCGAGCTGGTTACCACATATACCAGCATAACGATAGAGGGGACGCAGAGATGTTGCTGCGTCTTTATATTAACATTCCTGATTGTTTGAATGATCAGCCCTCGGGGGCCCCTTAAAATGCGGGGCCCCAGGCAATTGCCTGGCTTGCCTGCCCTATTGGGACAGGTACCGAAGTTATGGCTGTAATGAAATAATTTAAGGCAAGGTGCAGCACACAAAGCACAAGAGATTTAAAAAAAGGGGGTAAAAAAAGAAGAAGAAAAAAAAGATATAAAATAAATGTGAATTGGGGGTCAGTTGTCCCCTTTGCTATCTTCATTTGTGTTCCTCATCTCCAAGTCATAGAGGTTTGGAACAACATTATTTTCATTTCTTTGGTCGAATGTTCCTAAGGATAAAGCAGCTTCTTCACACATTGAGTGTGTTACATAATGCGATTTTAATGGGATTTTGGCAATATTGCGAGTAAACTTTAACTCGTGTAAACACAATATTCCGATCAAACTAATGTGATTAAACTCATAATCGTATAACCATTCACATCTTCAATGTCTTTTTAATGACATCTTTAAAACATTCCTTTTAAATCTCTTGTAAACCTATTTTAAGTTGTGCATGCTTACTTGCCTTGCCATTTAAACATGTTAAAACAGTAATGCTTGAAAAATGACACAGTTGTACAAGTTTTATTGACCATGTTTTTAATTTTGTGGAGCTGTTACTTTATGTTTAAATGGCATGCCGTGCTTGTATGAAATGGTTAAAACTGAAAATTGTTGTTATATTAAGTTGTAATTAAAGAACTTCTGAAACAAATTCTGTTGTGTATTTTCAAGTCACTGACGTTTGCCTACAGAAGAACAACCACTGGCTCTGCTCCCTTTTACCTAAACTCATTACTTCAGACTTACGTGCCATCCAGAAACTTGCGCTCTGCAAGCGAACGACGTCCTGTGGTGCCATCTCAAAGAGGCACATAATCTCTTTCTCGGACCTTCACTCTGGCTGTTCCCTGCTGGTGGAATGATCTGCCTAACTCAACCAGAGCTGCTGAGTCCATAGTCACTTTCAAGAAACGGCTGAAGACGCCGCATCTATTTGTAAAAAGTGGGTGGGAACCCGCATCTTTTTTCGGCAACACTTGATCCATTAATACTAATTCTATTCTATTCTATTCTATTCTATTCTATTCTATTCTATTAAAAAGTACATAACCTACATGTAACCTTCTGCGTTAGATTAAACTGGGAAGGGTCATAGTACTTGCATATTTGTACTGCTTCTATTGTTCTCATTTGTAAGTCGTTTTTGGATAAAAGGGTCTGCTAAATTAGTAAATGTAAATGTAAAAAATATTCTATAAATTGAAGAATATGTACTCTTTAATTACCATAGTGCACCACATTGTCAGGTTACACTTGGTTATCACCAGCATGGTGCAAAAGGACTATTAACTTAGATATCACAGCAACACATACTAATTTGTATCAGTACTGGATACAAATTAGTGTTGTTGTGATATCTAAGTTAATACATGTTTATAACCACTTTAAGCAACGTCGTATTATTTTTATTTTGATAATTTTATTTACGTCTTCAACAATGTTATTAAAATGTTCAGGCACTGAGGCAAAAGGTTTGATATCTTTGTGTATCCTCCTTCCTTTGGTTAAGGGAATTTTCCATGAAAATCTCTTTGAAGTGAAGTGTCAGAATTAGCTTCACCCCGAAGCCATTTGCTTGTTGGTTGCAGCTGGTGTTGTTCAATGTTAAAATAATTTCCTTGTTTGCAGTCTTCGTTACAGAATGAATCAGCGTTTTAATGAATATTTCAAATAAAAAAAAAATTAAAAATTAAAAAATAAGGTTGAAATAAAATGAGTAAAATGTAATACAAAAATAGTTATTAATCAAATAAATAGATTAAATGACTGAAATCGACAAGTACATCAGCAAACATATGAAACATTTTTTATTGAACAATAGCCTATATAAAAACAAATAACAGTAATTAAAAATATATTGGTGCCTACATTGCAATATGATTGTTCAGAAATAGGTCTACTAAAACACAACACAGCGTTTTCAACGAAATAACCAGGGTGCGCTTTTTGCTGGATTTCTGCCATGCCATGCCATACGCAAGTTTATGTTTATATGGTTTGCGAACGTATAGGCGCTTACAACTCATTTATTGCTGGGATGTCCAGGTTGTGCAGTGACACTTTGGAACTATCTACAATATTTATTTGCTTGCTACATTGACTTTAATTGCGTTCATGTCTATATTAGGGCTATATGTGGTCCGAAACGGACGTGGGCTGAATTTGGATCTAATCAGACGGACCAAACAAAGCCAAATTTTCAAAAGTCTTTTTTGGGGGGCTAAAATTGGACCAAATCAGACGGACCAAACAAAGCCCAATTTTCAACGTCTATGTTTGGGCTAAATTTGGACCAAATCAGACGGACCAAACAAAGCCCAATTTTCAACGTCTATGTTTGGGCTAAATTTGGACCAAATCAGACGGACCAAACAAAGCCCAAATTTCAACGTCTATGTTTGGGCTAAATTTGGACCAAATCAGACGGACCAAACAAAGCCCAATTTTCAACGTCTATGTTTGGGCTAAATTTGGACCAAATCAGACGGACCAAACAAAGCCCAAATTTCAACGTCTATTTTTGGGCTAAATGAAGACTATGACGGGCCGACTTGATTTAGCCCAAAAAACAACGTCTTAATGACGTCTGGTGCTGGGTGGGAAGAGCTGTGTCTGAAATCGCTCCCTATCCACTATATAGTGCACTATTTAGGGTGTCGGCCATTTTGTAGTGGTGTCCGAATTCTGAGTGAACGACATCTTTCCCTACATTCTTCACTACTTTTACCCACAATCCTCTCTGAATTCGAGTGTACATCCGATGTACACTTGCTGAGACACTATTTCCCACAATCCAACACGATAAGGCGATAGAGCGCGAATGAAAAATAAACAAAAATGTCACCATGGCAACGGTGCACGCGAGTTAGAAAACAATCATTTATAAGACGACGCCTGGTTATTTATTTATATACCGTTATATCTATATTTGAATAAATGTGTTGTGTAGTGTTTTGTTCTCTTTTATTTTCTATATATATGTAAAAAGTAAATAAATATGACAAGCAAGTGTTTTTATTATCTTTTTTTTTTAATCAAATAACGCAATAAACGTGAAAAATACATACATACAATTGTTACATACAATTCATACAGCCAAAAAAAGGAAATATTAAAGATGGGTAGGTAATGTTTATGACAAATTGTCCGAGCTCTCTGGCGCGTGATAATTATGTCAGCGTCCGAATTCTTTGCTGATGTAGTGCACTCAACTGCCATTCACTATGTAGGGATTAGTGAATGAGTGAACGAGTGAGCGGTTTCAGACACAGCTAAGGAAGTATCAGCAAAAGATTAATAGATTTCTAGCCCTTGCATTAGCTTTACTACTAGATATATTTATGGAGATGAAAAATAATAAGGCGCCCTGCATTCAATGTTGTTACGCTGCAAGCTGATGGTTCGTTGCTGCCGCGCTCTATCACTCGCACACCATAAAGAGCAAATTGTTTTTTAACGTTTCAATTTCGTGATTAAAATGACATAATTTGGAAGCGGATAATTTCTTCACAAACAGCTCATTATGACTCAATGTTAGAATGCTGCACCTACACTCGATAGTGTGAATAAGATCAGGGCAACGCAGACCACTGCATTGACAGGGTAAAACATATGATCTGTCTACGGCCAGGGCTCAGCGGAAGACAGAAAATGCCGGTCCAGCACTGATTGAGGAATTAAATTCGAAAATAAAAGACAGTTTGACATCTTTTTTCTCGCATTCTCGCATTTTTTCTCGCATCTCGCATCTATCCACTACCTGCTAACGTTAGTGCACTGCACCCGAGCAAGCACACTTTGCAGTTCCTCCGGAAATGCATTTTTCTAGTTATTATTATTATTCCCGGGAGATAAATTTTGGCCAGCTCCTGCGCCTAGGCCCTTTGAGACAGAGACACTGTTCCAACTTTAAAACGTCCGGTCAGTACCGGTGTAAGTTGCTACGCTGTCACGTATCGAAACCAAAATTGTACATTAACTCGAGACACCAATGTGAGGATGTACAAGAAAAAAAAAAAAAAAAAAACATTCCAAAATTTTACATCATTTGGCAACCCCCCCGTCCCCCCAAACCCCCCCCCCCCCCCCCCCACATGATCCGTGGACCAAGCCTCACAAAAGTTACTAGAAGGATTTTTGATTTTCGGAAGCGTTTGCCCGTCACAGCCAAACGAAATCAGCAGCGTAGTCACCAAACAGGAAGTAGTTCATATTTTAGGAACTCTGTCATGTATCGAAACCAAACTTTGTACATGAACTTGGGACTCCAATGTGAGGATGCACAAGATCTGATTTTTTAATTTTATTTTTATTTATTTTATTTCAGGATAATTGACAAACCCATTTACTTATGTCTATGCAAAAGTCTCACCTCACACTTTTAATGTTAATGCATTTAGACAGTAGGTGGCACTGTTGTATTACATTTCACAGAGCTGCCAAGTCAGTGTATAGACTGCATTCGTTTTTACTAGGTTTTTCTTAATAAATGCAGGGCCTGAATTTCGTTTTTTGCATCGGTCTAATTTAATCATCTTCATTTATTAATATATACAGATTTGTATGCATGAATTGTGCATTTCCAGTTCTCAAAACAGTTAATAACAAAACAAAAAAAAAACTTTATACAAAATACATCATGCTCTTCTTCGCTAACCGAACAAACAATTCATTGTCTGTGGCTGTGTTTGTGCCCACGGGAAATATGTTGCGCATAACAATAGAAAACAAGGAGAAATGCGCAGTCACATGCTCAAACAATCAACAACGTCGCTCTAGAGGTGCGTTGTGACTTGGATCTTTTTTTTTTCTTTTCTCTTTTTCTTTTTTCTCTTTTGTTTTGTATATTTTGACTTTTTTAATGTCTTTGTTTGTTTATTTGCCTGTTTTTGTAGAGTGTTTGTGTGTATGTTGCTTTGTGTGTATGTTGACTCCCATGGTGCTCACCCACCCTCTTTTATTATATTCTGTAATATGTGCTTACATAGATCTTTTCACTAGTCACTGTATCTTAACTTATTTTTTTCTCTGATAGATATGGGTAAAGGTCTTTATATTATGCACCTGAATATTAGAAGTCTGTAGCCACATTGGCTATGAATCATGGCTCATTGAATCAGAACACAAACGCACATTCCTTCTTGCTGTCCCACTCTGAACCCCCGAAGGTAAATCAGTTGTGTTAGCTCCAGTTAGTCTGGAGCAAATGGACTTTTACGACATTAATTGCCCCTCAGAGATACTCCAGAAAACCTGGAAACAACATTCCTTATTCCCTGTGGGGAGCTTCCAAAAGGACCCACAAAGAGATAACGAAACCTTACACACACACACAAACATCCTCTGTGTGATATTCAGGATAGAAAAATAGTTTTAATGTATGTAACTCAGATTTGGGTTTGACCTTCCTGTATGCATGTTTTATTAATTTGTTTGATCATATAATTATGATTTTCTAGTGTGAGCTCTGAAATGTATTTGTGAAGAATGTTTCTCCAGGGGAATTGCCTTCCCCCCACCCACTGTGTTTTATTGCCTAATGGAATGTCCCGCAACAGAGATTTTAGGAGTAGAGCAGAGTTAGTGTTAATCTTTAACCCTACGTAAATCCTACATTTTCTATATGTATAACCATTGAAGAAATATGTAAACCTGAATGTAATTTCTCTTTTCCACGATTGTTCTTCTCTGTGATGGGTTTTTGTATTCTTGTAAACCTTAAAGGAATAATGTTTCAGATGTGCACACTGTTGCGAATTCATAGGTATATGTCATGTGGTCTTTTTAAAAGTCCAATTTTCATTCCCACTTGTAAATGCACATCACATTTTAGGTTAGTCTTATTCACAGTTTGTTAATCGAACTTTTAATACTTATCTTACAGAGTAAGAAGGTACTTCTAGGCCGTAGCTTTTAGACATACCAAATTTGGTCTTGAATTAAACCTCCATATACCCGTAGGAAAGATATGGATACCAAATTATGATAAAATGCATTTTACTGCAGTTATAATTGTTTAATGTAGAAATGGTATGATCCTAAGACTGCCATAAAACATGCAAATCAAACTCATAGTGAGACAAAGAACTTTTCTCCCGCCTGGAATTTCGCGTTCCAATTGGCTCAAGCCCAGGGGGGAGTGAAATTCTTGTGCCCTAGAAAAGCGGTTACACTCCGCGTTCCGCGGAGAGTTCTGTTCTGTATTTCCTTTCGTCTTGTTTTGTTCCTGCATTTTCACGAACCCGCCTCGTCAGCGAGAAGACCTTATGGCTCCCTTTGGGAGCGTTTTCAATTTTCTTTAAGTCTTTTCTTTATTTTCGTCTTCGGACTCCACGAAGCAAACGCAGCAGACAACTTCAACTCAAAGAGAAAGACTCTTTCGAAAACCCCGCTACCGCGCTCACCAGAAGACACGAGAGCGCGAGCCCTGCTTTCTTAAAGAAACACACGCACGCTGGTCTTAGGACACACGCATGAACTCTGCGTTCTTCAGCAACAAAGAGAACCATTTTGCAAGATAAGTTTATTGAACTTTTAATGTGATTTGATTCCTTGCTGTCTCTCAAAAGGTTACATTTCCTGTGATTTTGCGATGCAGAGATCATCTCGGTGATCTCTCTCATCCTGAACTTTAGTTTCACTTTCTCCCTTTCATCCTCTCCCTCTCTCATCTGTTATCCGTTTGGTCTTGTAATGTTTTCATCCGTATGTTTCTGTTGTAAATATGTATTTACTCTGTGTATACTCGTAGTTTCGATGTAGTATTAGTCTAATTATTAAATTCCATATGTCCTTGACTGACTCTGTTTTAATTGCCCATGTTACTTAGTCCCTGAAATGTTCGATCTTAGCTATATGCTTTATCTTGGTACGATTTAAGTAAGCTAATTTTACAAACATAGAAAGTTGTCTTTTCAAGGCCTGGAAAAGATACTCTTTCTCGTGTTTGTAAGAAGGATAATTTTCCTTGAGAATTAAGTTAATCTCAATGTTTGCTGGACAAACAGATTGTTTGATAACTAGATTAATTCCATTAAAGTTATCCCATTACTTCGAGCTGAAATAAGACTATTTGATGTATTAATGACGAACCATAACCCGTTATGGTAATCATTCATATATCAATCTAGTTCAGCTGCGATAAATTAATTTAACTGTAACATACAAAATATTAATCATATTCATGATTAATTATTAAAATTCCCTATAGATCATTTGAGCTAATATTAATATTAATGTACAACCCATTGTTGCTACAGTTTGGTGGAACGAATGCGGGGCATTTCAAACTTTGTTATGGGCAATATTCAGTTTCAATCTGTTTATATGGTTATTAATAATTTTTGCGCATTATGAAATTATGAATTTGTGAGTTAAGTCGCTAAAGCGAACTCACTCCTAACTGACCAAGGCAAAAAGCCGAAGTCAGCAACGTTACATTTTTAACAAGTTGCTAAAATATGCCTAGACACATTTTAACACTGTTAAATGTGAGTAGACTGCAGTCCATATGAACCTGTGCCTGTAAAGACGAAACAAAACTCTTTGCAGTGTACATGTTGATATTAATAAATCGCCTATTAAGACGAAGAAATCTCTTTCTAGTGCGAGACATAAGTCTGATCGGGGCGAGTTTCCCCCCCTCAGCAGTATAAGTAAGGCCTGAATAAATTATCGCTAGTTGAAGTTATGGTTAGTCCAATAATGTTCAGCTAAGACGATTTCTCCTGTGGGTTACTCAGTGACTTAGCTACTCACTGTGAACCTACGCAAATCAAAAATCATATAAACAACACAGGTTTGATGATAGATTTGTAAATTGGAGTTTTGTTAGATTTAAGGAAAATCTAAATTTATAATGACAGACGTAAAATTCCTGTTGTTTACATTTGTGTGTTTTTGCAGCGAAAAGAATCCTGCAGACACCCTTCTGTGCAGTTAACTGACACAGAGAGATCCGCTGAGATCTGAAGTGTTTTTCTATTTGTGATTGTTGCAGAAGATCAGCGCGACGAGCGCGTGACGCGAGCTGAAAGCTCTTAGCTTTGAATCACATGAAAATTGTGTGTAATTCCATTGACTAAACGCCAGAGGGCGTCCTTTAAGTGTGTGGCAGTTCTCAAATTACGCGCCCCACCGAGTCATCCGACGTCAGCACCACTCCCACTGACGTCAGCCTGCATGAGCACAATTACGCCATCTCGTGGCCAGTTATCAGATAACGCTCTCTTTACGGCTGAATTCATTTCCCTGTGAATTAATTTTTAAACTGTAAATAACTATTCGCATTTACAGCTTTGCTCGTGCGAATATTATTTTGTGTTACACAATTTTCCTGCTTTTGACTGATACATTTACTCTGAGTTTGGTTCAAACTAGATTTGAATTAAAACTTAGATTAAATCCCAGCCATTCCCTTAGAGGAAACAACGGCACCTAGTGGCCGCCTCCCGCTAGGTCGGTTCACTCAGCTCTCTTTTCTCTCTCTTCAAATCCTGTCAGGAATTGTTTATTTCCACTTTTCTATTTTGATTTATTTTATAGTTATGGCACTGTTACCAGTTCTCCTTTTACATTTTCTTTACATGTTCATTTAAATTTGATTTAAACGTTTGAATTTTAAATTTAAATTGAGTTGTCTATTCAGCCACTGATATCCACTTGGAGGAAACAGCACCATCGTGTGGCCTTGTGGATACTAAGTCGGCATCACTATTTTCCTCCTTTCACTCTTTTATCGTATTTCTCTCCTGATTATTTTTTATAAATAGGACTGATACTTTATTGTATCTGGATTATTATAAGATATCATTCTGATTTTCACATTTCCTTACATGCTTATTTTAAATTTTAATTTAAACAAGTTTTGAATTTTTGATTTGAATTAAGTTCTCTGTTTGCCAGGTTAAGCACAGAGAGGGAGCACGCCCCCTTGTGGTGAAAACCCACTACTGCGGCCTGCCTCTTCTCCTGGGTTCATCCTGTCATTTCATTTTGATTTCATTTTTAAATTTTTATTTTTATTCTATTGATTTTATTTCTACTGTTATTCTTTTCCTTCTCTCTCTTGGGTTAGGTCATTTTGATAAGTAACATTATCATAATCTCCTTTCGTTTATTATTATTTAGTAAAACCTTTGACTCTTATTGCCACATAAATAATTAATCAATTTGGTTTAAACAAACTAGCCTTAATTCACTTTAAGTTTCATTTGTTTATCCTTTGTGTATTTATAGGTGGCATTCACTAGAGCACTGTGGTGAGTTGCAGTCATCTCGGGTTGGTTTCCGCGAGCGAGGTCATCTGTCCGACGCTACTTGGCACTGGCCGTGTGTCTCGGACTCTTCCGAATCTCGTACCTCCGGTTGTGGCACGCCACCCCGACATCAGCAATTTGGCCCGCCAAAAGGTTAAGTCAACGTCAGCGACACACAAGGCAATTTTGAGACAATCACTCGAACTGGGGTCTGCTGAAAGGACCACTCCGAAAGGAGAGTTCCGAGGAAAACTCAATCTTTCCGTGCCGTCTGATGATTGACACCTTGGCGTTGCCACTTTGTGTTTAAAGTCGCAAGTGGTTTGAGTGGGCACACCGTGGTACCGAGAGACGAGGTTGCCCGAGAGCACTGCGGTCAAGTGTTGGAGAACCGTCGGAGAGGTTGACCGAGCCACTGGTTTCCACCTGAATGACCTCAATTCACCGCAGGTAAACTAAATTTAGTAAAACCCATTCCACTTACTATAAGCCACAGAACACTAGATATCTCCCGGATATTTTAAGTGTTGGCCCATCTCTTCTCTAAGCCACACCATCTTCCTAGGTTTTCTACCCCGATAGCCCCACTCACCTGTTGGCCCTATCCTAAACCCTAGCAATGGTAATAGCTTAGGTCTCTTTATCCTCTTGAACACGTACTGTGTTACTATTCTGTTTATTTAATTTCAGACCTAGTCATCACTAGTGTTTTGTTTTACCTCAGTCTTTTCTATCCTTTGTTCGGTTGTGATTTGTTTCTTTCATTTTCACCTAGAGACAAGTAACCTACGAGAGCCACCAAGGAAGCTAAATAATAGAGCGACAAACCAAACAGCCGGTGTCATCACTTGACCCGCGAGGCTACTGCCTGTCAAATCTCTAGTTCGGGTCCTTCGACCCAAGTCAATTGGCTCCGCTAACTGTCTAACTGTGCATCAGTTAGCCCAAAATTCTCATAAACGGCATAGCCCGTATGAGTATAGCTCATTAACCTTAGAACGAACTTGCATTGGTCTCTTTGTGTGTGTGCTGTGTTTCTCTCGCCTACAGCGAAGCCAATATGTCCCGTGCATCCAGTCCCGCGGTCTGTCGGGAGCACTTAGCCAAGGACGCCAGTGACCTGCAGCATCTGAGCCAAACGCAACTGGACACCGAGCTAGACGAACTGATAACACACGATCCTACCCGAAGCTACAACTACAAAGATACCAGGATCGTCAGCAGCGTCACCCACAACGTCGTCGCCCAGGCGAGGCTCAGCGAACGGCGCAACATCGACCTGGAGCAGCAAGCCATAACGCTTAAGCTTCAAGCGGAGGAGGCCCGGAAGGACCAGGCCCGAACCCAAAGTCGCCTTGATCAGCTCCTCTTTGAAACCCAGTACCAGCGCGAGAAAGAGGACGCCACAGATCCAGAGCTACAGAAAGAAGTAGAAAGACTTCGAAATGCCCTGCAAGATCTGCGCCTCGACACAGACCAAAGAGAACAGTTGGAGAGAGAAACCAGAAAAGAACTCGACGAAAAACTCCAACAAAGTGACGCTCTCCTAGAGAGAGCCGAGACTGAACGAAAAGAAGCAGAAGCAAAAGCCAGGGCCTGTGAGAAACATTTGCAAACGGCCCGAGCTAAAATCGGCGAGCTTACTCTGCAGAGAGACGAGCTCCAAGATGAACTTGACACTGTTCATGCAGAACTGAGACATTCTTACAGACTGCAGAGTGGCTGGAACGGAGAAACACACATCACAGAGTTTCTCCCGGCCAGCCACCCCAACCCTTTCAGCCAAGAAACCAGAGCTGAAAAGGGGGATGTAAGCCCACGGCTCAAGACATCACCAGCCAGCTTTCAAGAACACCTGTCAGCAGCAAAAGGGGGAGGACCCTTCCAGAAAACCCATGCCACTTACTACGGCACGGCCCCCCGAGAACTTGACAAGCTAGCCCGAAACATTCCTATGTTCAACCCAGATTCTGCAGAAGATTATGACATTCACTCTTATTTAAGAGACATTGACTTTCACATGCAAACTGTCGCTAACGTGACAGCTTGGGACAATTTGTATCTGTTAAGAATAACGGCTAGCAGTGATGTTCGTAGCTTCCTAGACCGTCAACCTCAGACCGTCAAAACGGACTTCCAACAATTACGGCAAGCTTTGATCCGTGAATTCTCTGATCCAGACTCCGATCAAGGTTTCATCGTTGCTGTAGACCTCAAGCAAGGTCGGCGTGAACACCCCCAGATCTACTACAACCGACTCCGACAAGCCTTCTTCGGAGCACGGAATGAGCCCGGGATGGAACAGGACATCAACTTTAAAACTCTGTTCCTCAGAAACCTACATCCTACTTTAAGTTACCATTTGGGCGTGGCCGTGTGCCCACGTAGCATGTCTACACAACAGCTGCGAGAACTAGCCCATAAAGCTTACACCAAGCAAAAGACTATTTCTGAAAAGACTGTGAAAAACCCCACAATATTTTCTGTCTCTGAGCACTGTTCACAGCTGACTTTAGAGGGCGCACAACAACCCCTCAGTCACAGACTTTACCACAGAGAATCAAAACCGTTCCAGGCCAGCAGATGGCAACACAATCGCGGTGGCGCTCGTCCAAAGCACCAGAGCGAGCGCTCTGAAAGATTCTGGGAAGCCGGCCGGCGACCCAAGAAGAACCGATTTCCACCGTCCAGGACAACAAGCCCCGACAGAGAGTGGAACCACTCTCGACACGACACTGGTAAGCTCAAACCTGAGCTCACATCAGATAACCACAGTGCAGCCACGTCTGAGACAGCAGAGATCCTAAGGGTGCTGAAAGAGCTTCTTCACCAGACACGTCGCAAGAAAGACAAAAAGGACGAGCCAGACATCTTATGCCTAAGCATAAGAACTGAAAACAAACCGTCTGACCGCCATCTGACTGAGCCAAGCACCTCGAACACTGCTCATCATCCACAGACCACAGAGCTAACTGTCACATCACAAGGTGACAGCATCACCAAAGCTCCACAGCTGACTGCTGCACACCATGAACGAAACAACACACTTCCTCAAACCAGGTACCAAAATACAAAGGTACCAGGAAACGCTGTTCTGTCTAACTGCCTCCACAGCAAGCTACACGAGACCGGTCCTAATCACCCAACGACCGTTACACCTGTCCCGATGCCAATGTTTTTGGGCAACCTGATCAAAAAGGGGGTGGCCCAAAAACTCTACCTGAACATCACGTTGGAAAAGGAAGTGAGCATGGAAGCCCTGATAGACACAGGATCAGACATTACAGTGATCTCAAATCAACTTTTCAAAAGACTCCAATTTGAAGCTAAGAGACAAGACCGAACTCTTACACCTCAAACTTGTGAACTGAACGTACAGTCATACTGTCAACATGACATCCGGCTCGAACAGGTAGCTCACATTCACCTGACAATTGGTCCTTTAAGTCTAGTCCATCCAGTGTTCATCTCAAAAATGGACACTTTTCCGTTCCTCATCGGCAGAGACCTTCTAGATCTCTTTGAACCGTTACTGGACTTGAAACGGCTCAAGATCTGGGCTCAAGTACGAGAACTTCACTCCCTCCAGTCACAGCCAGACGGTCACGTCACAAAGGTCACGGGAACTTCCGCAGAGCCAGACTTTCAGGTCACAGAGTTCACGGGAACTCCCACAGCCAGCCATGAAGACACAGACTCAGCACCAAGTCAAGGTTCAACTGTGCTACCCTGCACCTTACAGCCCACCAAAGACTTTGACACCTGCTGCCTCAAGGTCATGACTCACCTGCAGCGACATGACCTCACTCAAGCCATCGCCAAGCCTGGCGCACTAAACAACAAGCTGTGGTCACTTTCAACCCACCCACCCACCCTAAAGAAAGTGAAGCTTACACACAGCATAAGACCTTTACGAGCTCACCTACCTACCTCAGAGCCGCTTACGCTGGCTCCGCTGTTTGCAAAGACAACCATAACGGACATGCGGGCTTCTGTCACCTACATACAGACTTTCCTTATCCACCCTCACACGCCGTCTGACCTCACTGACAACCAGTGCCTCAGACCAGTGCATGACACAACGCACATGCTGCGCGTACAGAACAACATTATGAGTTGTGCACCGATTGACATCACTATGCCAAGGCATGTAATGCCACGGCGCACAAAGGGGGGTAAACTGCTAATGTTCGTCTATAACGCATCATGTGCTACACACAGCAGCACCAGAGACACTGACGAGACACTGAAGCAAGCGACAAGCCGACAGCAAGATGTGGCAAAACATGGGCCAAGGCGAACTAAACCCAGTCGCCGCCCACGAAGTAAAAAGACTGCCCTGTCCAATCAAAGACAAGCCTTGCTGGCTTCTTCCTCCCCTTTCTCTCTCTCTCTCCCTGTTGTCTGTACCAGGTTGCTGCTGTGGTTCGCCATGCTGTACTGTCAGCCAACCAGAGGACAGCTGCCACTGAGAGAACAACTGAGACTCCAGATCACCGACGGCAGGACCTACCCCCAGCAAGTGCATGTTCGACTCATCCAGCCCCGCCCGGTCTACAGAGCACACCACCCCAGCTCCGTAGCCCAATACATCTGGACAAGTGTCCGACGGACAGAGGACTCCCTCTCTCACGCCGAGGCCAAGGTCGAACACATGTTCAACCAACTTGAGAAAGTGACTGTTGCACAATCGGGACTCCTAAGCACCAACCACCACTCCAGCCAGCTCCTGGGAGTGTTGCTCCGAGTCGTAGCTTCCGCCAGAACTCTGTTTAACATTGGTATGTCCAGTGTAAATGCAGCGAATCAGACCCCGAACTCCATGAAGCCGCTGTTTACTGTCTTACAGAGTGACTTTGTCCAGACTCAGCTGGTTATAGTGCTAGCGACAGACATGCTGTGGGAGGTTAGCCCCTCCAATGACAGCCTAGCCACAGGTGTAATCCCACCGCACCTGATACCCTCAAGCCTCGTGCTCACTGTGCTGGCTTCCACCATCACCACACCAGCTGACACTCTACAAAAACACCTGGCCTACTCTCTGGGTAGCGCCATCTCACTCAGCGTCGATCCCGAGCAGAGAGGAGTGGGTTTTCTCCTAAATCTTCCTATCATCGAGTCAAGCCGAGTCTACAGACTTACAGACATTGTCCAGGTCAGGGTTTGGAAAAACAACACCCACATCAAGATAAGCCCTCCAGACGTGGTGGCCTACCACGACAGCGACACACAACTGTACTCAGCTCCAAACCTGCACCTGTGTACAATGACCAAAGACATTCATTATCTCTGCCTTAGCAAACCCTTACTCAGAGACAATGCTGAAGAAATCTACGGGTTGCACCCCCTGGTCACAAAGTCACCAACACACAAGCGGAGATTGCAGGTGAAAGGTGGCGTGCTAACACGCCTGTGCACACCGCCACTGTCACTCACGACCAGCATGACACAACCAGCCGTGTCAACATGCTCAACCAGAAAATGGGACTTCAAGTACTGAAAGGTGTCATCTTACACCTTGATGGCCTGACATGGTACCAGCTTCCCAGCAAAGAGTACCAGACAGCACTGAAACTACCATCCTCCCAGAACTTCAACTTCACCTTGAATCCAGGACTGGAACTCTGGATTGAGAAAAGGGGGTCTCAACTCACTGACCCTGCTCCTGTCAACACAGCCCTCCGAGCACTGTCTCGACAACCTGTTCTGAACACTTCATCTGCGGTCCAAGCAGGGACCGCCGCCGACATTGTGCTGTACATCTCTGCAGGTAATCAGCCACACCCTAACACTAGGTTGGCCTTCATCCTGTACAGAAGACTCAACGAGATGCGATACAGCCAAGCTCATGAAAGCTGTGTCCGAAGGTCTCATACGGAATCCCCGGAAAAGGGGGTGTCAAGTCAGAGACCACGCCGAACCTCATCGAGCTGAATCCTCAGCTCCAAGAACCACCTGCCTTCCGACCATCATGATCCACCTGCTACATGACCATCATGATTCACCGCCATGTGACCATTGTGATGATTGTCGTCCGATGATGTCCACACAGGGACTTCATCGGACGAAAAGGGGGAATGTAGCCACATTGGCTATGAATCATGGCTCATTGAATCAGAACACAAACGCACATTCCTTCTTGCTGTCCCACTCTGAACCCCCGAAGGTAAATCAGTTGTGTTAGCTCCAGTTAGTCTGGAGCAAATGGACTTTTACGACATTAATTGCCCCTCAGAGATACTCCAGAAAACCTGGAAACAACATTCCTTATTCCCTGTGGGGAGCTTCCAAAAGGACCCACAAAGAGATAACGAAACCTTACACACACACACAAACATCCTCTGTGTGATATTCAGGATAGAAAAATAGTTTTAATGTATGTAACTCAGATTTGGGTTTGACCTTCCTGTATGCATGTTTTATTAATTTGTTTGATCATATAATTATGATTTTCTAGTGTGAGCTCTGAAATGTATTTGTGAAGAATGTTTCTCCAGGGGAATTGCCTTCCCCCCACCCACTGTGTTTTATTGCCTAATGGAATGTCCCGCAACAGAGATTTTAGGAGTAGAGCAGAGTTAGTGTTAATCTTTAACCCTACGTAAATCCTACATTTTCTATATGTATAACCATTGAAGAAATATGTAAACCTGAATGTAATTTCTCTTTTCCACGATTGTTCTTCTCTGTGATGGGTTTTTGTATTCTTGTAAACCTTAAAGGAATAATGTTTCAGATGTGCACACTGTTGCGAATTTATAGGTATATGTCATGTGGTCTTTTTAAAAGTCCAATTTTCATTCCCACTTGTAAATGCACATCACATTTTAGGTTAGTCTTATTCACAGTTTGTTAATCGAACTTTTAATACTTATCTTACAGAGTAAGAAGGTACTTCTAGGCCGTAGCTTTTAAACATACCAAATTTGGTCTTGAATTAAACCTCCATATACCCGTAGGAAAGATATGGATACCAAATTATGATAAAATGCATTTTACTGCAGTTATAATTGTTTAATGTAGAAATGGCATGATCCTAAGACTGCCATAAAACATGCAAATCAAACTCATAGTGAGACAAAGAACTTTTCTCCCGCCTGGAATTTCGCGTTCCAATTGGCTCAAGCCCAGGGGGGAGTGAAATTCTTGTGCCCTAGAAAAGCGGTTACACTCCGCGTTCCGCGGAGAGTTCTGTTCTGTATTTCCTTTCGTCTTGTTTTGTTCCTGCATTTTCACGAACCCGCCTCGTCAGCGAGAAGACCTTATGGCTCCCTTTGGGAGCGTTTTCAATTTTCTTTAAGTCTTTTCTTTATTTTCGTCTTCGGACTCCACGAAGCAAACGCAGCAGACAACTTCAACTCAAAGAGAAAGACTCTTTCGAAAACCCCGCTACCGCGCTCACCAGAAGACACGAGAGCGCGAGCCCTGCTTTCTTAAAGAAACACACGCACGCTGGTCTTAGGACACACGCATGAACTCTGCGTTCTTCAGCAACAAAGAGAACCATTTTGCAAGATAAGTTTATTGAACTTTTAATGTGATTTGATTCCTTGCTGTCTCTCAAAAGGTTACATTTCCTGTGATTTTGCGATGCAGAGATCATCTCGGTGATCTCTCTCATCCTGAACTTTAGTTTCACTTTCTCCCTTTCATCCTCTCCCTCTCTCATCTGTTATCCGTTTGGTCTTGTAATGTTTTCATCCGTATGTTTCTGTTGTAAATATGTATTTACTCTGTGTATACTCGTAGTTTCGATGTAGTATTAGTCTAATTATTAAATTCCATATGTCCTTGACTGACTCTGTTTTAATTGCCCATGTTACTTAGTCCCTGAAATGTTCGATCTTAGCTATATGCTTTATCTTGGTACGATTTAAGTAAGCTAATTTTACAAACATAGAAAGTTGTCTTTTCAAGGCCTGGAAAAGATACTCTTTCTCGTGTTTGTAAGAAGGATAATTTTCCTTGAGAATTAAGTTAATCTCAATGTTTGCTGGACAAACAGATTGTTTGATAACTAGATTAATTCCATTAAAGTTATCCCATTACTTCGAGCTGAAATAAGACTATTTGATGTATTAATGACGAACCATAACCCGTTATGGTAATCATTCATATATCAATCTAGTTCAGCTGCGATAAATTAATTTAACTGTAACATACAAAATATTAATCATATTCATGATTAATTATTAAAATTCCCTATAGATCATTTGAGCTAATATTAATATTAATGTACAACCCATTGTTGCTACAAGTCTATTCCCCAAAATCGATCAACTACGAGTGTGGTTGGCCTATAATAATCCAAGTATTATTACAATATCCGAAACTTGGCTTACCAGCAACATCTCTGATACAGATATTAGTATAGACAACTATAAATTGTTTAGATCGGATAGAGGCACAAGGGGAGGTGGAGTAGCTACTTATGTATTATCAAATTTAAATTCTCAACTTATGGTTCCTAATGAGACTCCTGTACATTTTGAAGGACTGTTTATCAAAATCATTCTTCATGAAAACAAGCAGCTAATTATCGGTAATATTTATAGACCGCCTAACTCTCCCAAATTGGAATCAATAAAAAATATTATTTCTACCGTATCTTCCTTAGTTTCTAATAAAGAAATGATACTTATGGGTGACTTTAACATTAATTGGTTTCATTCATCAACACTAACTGAAAGAAATATGATTAATAGCTTAAACTTGACTCAACTTATAACTGAGCCCACAAGACTTACTCTTACCTCTGAATCTCTTTTGGATTGGGCCTTAGTTTCTCACCCTGAACGAATACTTAAATCTGGGGTTCTACCAGACTGTTTTAGCGATCACCACATGATTTATTGTATTTGGAAAATTGTGAAGCCACGTCTCCCTCCTAAATTTATTAAGATAAGGCAAACCAAATTCTTCAATAGTGACCAATTTATTAATGATTTGCAACAAATTAACTGGTACAGGCTCAATTTAATTCCATTTATTGATGATGCATGGCATTTTCTATATACTGAGCTGCTGAATGTTATAAATAAACATGCTCCTTGGACCACTGTTAAAGTTAAAGGTAGTCATCTACCGTGGGTAAATGGAGACCTTATTAATCTCTTTAAACAGAGGGATAGGGCTTGGTGCAGATTTCGAGGTACAAAACATACTGCTGACTGGGAAGAATACAAACGATTAAGGAACATTTGTACTATGCAAACGAGAAACGCTAAATCAAATTATTTCAGAAATTGTCTAACGAATGATTTTAAAAACCCACGACGATTTTGGAAACAGGTTAATTATGTACTTGGGAAATCAGGAAGGGCGACAACTAATTTGAACTTGAATAATGAAAGTATAGATGATCCTGCTACTATTGCTAATGCCTTTAGTCTGCATTTTTCCCTAACACCACAACTACAGACTTCTACTTTTCAACCTGATTTGACTCCTTGTTTCCAGCCAGGCAGTTCTTTTTCATTTACTGAGATCAACCCAGCTGATGTGAAAAGGGCCATAAGTGAACTGTCCTCTGTCGGTGGTGCTGGTCCAGATGGCATCGAGAATAAGTTTATTAAAATTGGTTCTCATGTATTAGCAGTGCCGTTGGCCTCACTTTTTAACTTGTCGTTCTCTTCTTGTAAATTTCCTTTAGCCTGGAAATGTGCTAAAGTTATCCCACTTCACAAAGGTGGCGATTCTGAAAATATTAATAACTACAGACCTATTTCAATCATCAATAGTGTTGTTAAAGTTTTTGAGAAAATTATCTTTTTCCAATTATCGAATTATTTAGCTGACAATAACCTATTATCTCAATGCCAATCTGGATTCAGAAAACATTTTTCTACCACTACAGCACTTCTTAAATTTACCAATGATGTGTTTTCGAGTTTTGATAATCATATGTGTACAGGTGCATTATTTTTAGATCTTACTAAAGCTTTTGACTTAGTTGATCATTATTTACTTTTAGATAAATTATATTCTGTAGGTCTGTCTACCTCTTCTTTGCTTTGGTTCAATTCTTATTTGCATAATCGTCGCCAGTGTGTGTCCTTTGGGGGCAGCATTTCTCATTTCACTGACATTGACAGAGGAATTCCTCAAGGTTCCTCTCTCGGGCCTTTACTTTTTTCGATATTTATTAACGATCTTCCGCATAAATGCACTGAATGTAATATCCAACTTTATGCTGATGACACGGTCATTTATTGTTCCAAACCTAATATTTATGACATCTGCACTACACTACAAAACGGTTTTGATTCAGTCCAGTGGCGGCTATTGTCCAACAAGCTTCTACTTAACAAATCAAAATCATATTTAATGCTTTTTCAAAAAAAGCCCAATTCTTTATTTGAAAATTCACTAAAAATAAAATTTCTTGATCAAACTCCTATAAAACCTACTAGGCAGGTCAAGTATCTTGGCCTTTGGCTGGACTCTGATCTTTCTTTTAGCACTCATGTACATAATATAATTAATAAGCTCAACTACTCACTTAGAATTCTTTATCAATCAATTAATTGTTTTAATTTTTCCGTCAGAAAAAGAATTGTTTCTCAACTTTTACTGCCTATCTTGGATTATGCTGACACTGTATACCAAAATACTACAGCCTCCTGCCTTCAGTCTCTTAACACTGCCTACAATAGACTGTGTAGATTTATCCTCCGCTGCCCCTACAGAACACACCATTGTGAAATGTACCATCAACTGTCCTGGCTGACCCTACCTGATAGAAGGCATTTTCATTGGTTACAATTTATTTTTAAATGTATTTATATGGACTATCCTTCCTATTTAAAACAATATCTAACTCCATTTAAATCATTTTATAACTTGCGACACAATAACCAAATTTATTTTCTTATTCCTCATATCAATAAAGAAATAGGAAGATATGCATTTCAATATAAAGCACCATATGAGTGGAATAATCTTCCAACTTCAATTCGCTCTCTGACTTCCTTTCCAATGTTTAAAAACGCCCTTGCTCAATATTTTCAGAATACATGCAATTGTTATTAATAATTTTTTTTTTTTTTTTTTTTTTTTTGATATCTTTATGCTGGTTTGAGGGTACAGGTCAGGACAGATGCTGGAGCATTATCGGTGGTCACTACTACACTACTGCTGAATGGATGAAATAGAACCTATTCTAAGTATGGTGCATTAATTCTTTGCATTTATGTGTGCATACGTGTTTACTGTTGTCCAGATGTGTGTTTAGCACATGTGTTTACTTTGTTGAGTGATGATTGAGCAACCTTTGGAGAGTCTTGTATGAGTGAATGTCTTGTTTGTATGAGCTATGTTTTATATATTTCTGCATTTTCTATTATCATAATGTGTTTTTGTTGTATTTGTGTATGTGTTTTTTGTTTAACTTGACTGCCGCTGTAAAGTCATTGCCAATTTTTGTACCTGGACTTGAGGACCCCCTTGAAAACGAGATGGTTCATCTCAAGGGGCTATTCCTCGCTAATAAAATAAATGTCAAACAACAATCAACGTCGCTCTAGAGGTGCGTTGTGGACTGCGAAGTGGACTTCACAGGGTATTCCGCCATCTTAAGTGAGATTCCAATCCGAAGGGAGCGAACATGTTCAGTTCGAAGGGCACTGCGCACGGCATAGGGAATAAGGGAACATCGATACATTGGTTTGTTGCTGCCGCGCTCTATCACTCGCACACCATAAAGAGCAAATTGTTTTTTAATGTTTCAATTTAGTGATTAAAATGACATAATTTGGAAGCGGATAATTTCTTCACAAACAGCTCATTATGACTCAATGTTAGAATGCTGCACCTACACTCGATAGTGTGAATAAGATCAGCGCAACGCAGACCACTGCATTGACAGCGTGAAACATACACTGTAAAAAATGTTCGTAATTTTAACAGTAAAAAACTGTAAAAAAGCAACGGGAAAAAAATGTTAATTCCTTAACGGTATGCACCCTTACTATATACAGTGAAAAACTGTAATAGCTCTCACGGGACATTTCATGTAATTTTACATTAATATACTGTTAAATGTACAGATTTTGGAAGTACACTGTAAAAAAAAAACTTACCGTTGCATTTACCGTACCTTACCGTAAAAAATACGGTAGCAAATGTTTACTAATTTTACAAAGTTTTACATCATCGAACTAAAAATTACGGTGAAAAACTGCCAGCTGGTTGCCAGTACTTTACCGTAAAAAATACGGTATAAATATTTATGTTTTACGGCATTGAACTAAAGTTTACGGTAAAAAACTGGCAGCTGGTTGAAAGCGATTTACCGTAAAAAATACGGTAGTAATATTTTAGGTTTTACGGCAGTGATCTAAATATTACGGAAAAAAACTGGCAGCTGTGGTTGCCAGTACTTTACCGTAAAAAATACAGTAGAATTTTTTTTTGCTTTTACGGCACTGAACTAAAGTTTACGGTAAAAAACTAGCAGCTTGCAAGTGCTTTACCGTAAAAAATACGGTAGTAATATTTTAGGTTTTATGGCATTGAACATTGAACTGAACTTTTATATAAAAAATAAAAACCTGCCAGCTGTGGTTTCCTGTAATCGAATTATTGAGAATTACCAGAGGTTTAGACGTTGATGTTTTATTGAAAATAATAAAGTTTGAAGTTACCATTATGGAGATGAGTGTTTGCTTTAGTTGGGCTCTCTGACTTTTTAACTTTAGATTTACTCTGACTGCCTTAACTGTGTGGTTATATAACACAAATGTTAGGGCATGAAAATCAGAGAGAAAATGTGACCAGGTGATGATGAGATACTCGTCATATTGTGGCCTGATTCACTGATCTCATAAGGAGTCTTATCTCTCACTTTGAGCAAAGTGATATTATTAATTATCAGTGTTGGGAGTAACGCGTTACAAAAGTAATTAATTACTGTAATGCATTGCTTTTTGCTGTAACGCGGTAATGTAAGGCATTACAGGGGGAAAAAAAGTAATATTTTACTCGGTACAAATGGCAGTAACGCGCGTTACAAGCATTGTTAGTTAACCTGGAATAAAGTGTTAGTTTTTTTTTCTTCATACAAATTCGCCAAAATCACCGCGAGATCAGCAGAGGAGAAACGTCCGCGCAAAATGTTTCACTTCCTGTACGTTAATCAGACAGAGCCGATATGAGTGAGCCTGCAGCGGATAGTACATTCTCAACAGCGAGAGAGGGAGTTTCCTGCTTACCAGTCGCAGTGGTCCAGCGCCGTTTCCATGGCAACTCTGCGCCACGGCCGCTCCAGTGTTTGAAAGCGACATGAATGTTCAAAGTTCACGCGCACGGCCATTGATTAAACCACGTCAAAATCATGCAGCATTTACAAACATCTAGAATTAGAACATTACTTTAAATAAAAATCTCATTAATATTAAATTATACATTTAAAACTGATTTTGGAGATCTATGACTCGTTCATAGACCAAATGGCCTATGCCCACACTACTGCAGTCACTCACAATAATAATAAAAATAAAATAAAAATATTTGGCTTAGTTATTATTCATTAGTTATTTTTATTTTGCTAAAGTTTAAGCCTAAAGTTTACCCCGGGCTTAAAGTAAAAAGATGTCTGTACCATGCGTCCATGCAAAGTACCATGGTAATATTTGAGGTACCATGGTTATATCTGAGGTAGTATGTACCATGGTAATATGTACGGCAGAATGCACCATGGTTATATCTGAGGTACTAGGGCATGTACCATGGTAAATCTGAGGTACCATACTATGTACCATAGTAACATCTACAGTACCATGCAATGTACCATGGTACCATGATAATATCTGAAGTACTATATAGTATGTACCATGGTTAGATTTAAGGTACCATGGTCCTACCATGGTACTACTATGGTATACCATGGTATGTACTATAGTACATCATGGTAAAATTTCTTATGGGTCCAAGCTCAGTCAGATACCATATCACCTTCTACTGGATGTGTAATGAGCTAATTGAGCATCATACGCTACATTTAGATTGCCAAATCCATATTTGCAGTTATTTTGGTGAGAGTAACTTAAAAGTAATGCAATAGTAGTGTAATGCCTTAAGTTTTAAATACAGTAATATTGTAATGTAATGAATTACTTTGAAATGACAGTAACAAGTAATAAATAATGCATTACAGTTTCGAAGTAACTTGCCCAACACTGTTAATTATAATATTAAAAATAAATATTTCATATTATTGAGTATAATATATCTGTAAGTGAGCAACAGATAATCTGAAGAACTTTAAAAATACATGGTATAGAAAAAAGGTTTTGAACTACTGCTTGATTTAAACCAACACAGACATCAAGATTCAGCGTATGAATCTCAACAACGGTGACAATCAACACAATAATCAGATAAAACTCTGAACATCACAAAACAAGCTACTAAAAAGCTGCAACAAAAACAACATCAAAAATAAAAGCAGATATAATAATAAAAGAAAATACTAAGGCAATTCAGCATAATGTATTCCTGCTGCAATGCATGCTGGGAGATACTGATGAGTTTTGATTGGAGGCTCCATCAAGTGCACTGCACTTTTATCATCACCATTGTTGAGATTCATACGCTGATTCTTGATGTCTGTGTGTGTCTGAAAGATAATGCTGTTCAAACCGTTATTGTACACAATGTTTTAAAAATTCTTCTGATTATCACAGCAATGATAGATCACATGCTATAGAATCATAGGGCTACTGAAATCAATAATGTAAAAATTAATAACACATATAAATAAAGATAAGAGTTCAGTGAATCAAACATGGTGATTGCCATCACTGATACACAACCGCCATCACATGATTCTTTTTCTCTCTGATTTCCTAGCCATAATCAATATGTCTTATAAACACAGAGTTACAGCAGGCAGAGAAAAACTACACTGTAAAAAATGATTTTTTGGTGAAGTAAATACTACTGAAAAAAAAAACAATGTAATTTACATGAAAAAGTTAGTCCAGGCAAGAATTAAAAAAACTAAGTAAATTCCATATCAGAACTTATTTCAAGCGAGTAGAAATGAAAGCGTAAATATCAACTCAATAAAATTAAGTAAAAATTACTCAACTTTTCTGATACTGGGGTTCCCATCATGCACTGGACCTTGAATAATTAATGAGGTTCATTTTTCACTGTTTTCCAGCTGTATTTACACTGTTTTATCATTGCTTTTGTTGTCAGGATTAGTAACTTGCCATTTTGTGACATTTTGAGTAAATTTTCTGCTCAAAATGACACATTCAAACACAAAAATGATCCATCAAATGTTACCGTCATTGTGTATTGTCTACGAAGTATTGAGGTACTGTATTTGCATTCACATGAGACTTAACATCTGACATGATGTCGTATAAATTACTTAGATAATCTAAGTAAAGCACATACTATAAATGATTGGTATAATTCAATATTATTGTTTGAGTGAAATGTAATGCAAAGGAAATTTCAACTAAATCGATATTAATCAACCTTTTACTAGCCAAGTTAAAATTACTTATTATCTTTGTTACTTTCACTTAACTAGGTTAAGTAAAGTTTACTTAATTCCATATTCCAAGTAAATTTAACTTAAAGATTTCTAATTAAAGCTACTAATAAATATTTAGGTTTTTACTTGGCAAACTTTGTAAATTTACTAGCATTTTCAGAGTGAAAAAAATTAGCAAGCTTTTTTCAAGTAAATCCTACTCCAAATTTTTTACAGTGTAATGTCAGAAAGTCAAGAGTCAAGAGCCCAACTAAAGCAGTCACTGATCTCCATCATGGTGACTTCAAATGAAACAATAAATCATCAACATCTAAACCTCTGTTAATTCTCAAACAGAACTGTAGACGTCTGACAGAAATAAAGTCAGTCTGGTCAGTAATAAGTGAAGCTGGTAATCCTGTTTGTGGAGTTGTTTAATCCTCCTCTGCTGAGATCTTCACAGATGTAATGTTTTTTATCTTCAGTTGATTTCATCTGAGGCTGTGGCTGAAGTCAGTTGTAGTTCTTGTGTTTCTGCTCGTCTCTTTTTTCTGTTCCTGTTGTTTCTCTAAATGGACATTCCCAGAATTCCCTGTGTGACACTTCACATTTGATGCTATTTCATTTAAATAATTATGTTTCTTCTTGGTTTTTGTTATCAGTTTTATACATTTGGGGTTTATATTACATCATATATTGTTTAATGAATGTTTATGGCATTATTTGGAGTCATGTGTGTGTGTCACCATGATGGTGTTTTGTGTTTGTGTGTATGACACTGTACACCTTCTAAATATTAACATGTGCCTCAGTTTGTGGAAAACTAATGGTATACTTAAATCATTGTGTGGTTTTTTTTTTTTTATCACTTGTGTTATTATGATGGTTATCAGTATATTACAAAGATATAAAGCAGACTTTAATACTTCAGTGAAATTTAATGATAACATTTATTGGTTTATGTAATATAATGGTTGTCCCGTGAAAACTAAAAGGTTCCTACTGTATTTTTTATGGTAAAGTACTGGGAACCACAGCTGATGTTTTTTTTTACCACACATTTAAATCCTGCTGAAGGGGTTTTTTTTTTGTTTGTTTGTTTTTTTTCAAAGTAAGGTTGCTACCATATTTTTTACGGTAAAATACTGGCAACCAAGCTGACGTTTTTTACCGTAAATTTCACAGGTTTTTTTTTACATTGTGTTTTTTTGCCCGTAAATTTGAATCCCGTAAAACATAAAGGGTTGCTACCTTATTTTTTACGGTAAAATACTGGCAACCACAGCTGCCGGTTTTTTACCGTAAATTTCACGTTTTTTTTTTAACAGTGTATGATCTGTCTATGGCCAGGGCTCAGCGGAAGACAGAAAATGCCAGTCCAGCGCTGATTGAGGAATTAAATTCGAAAATAAAAGACAGTTTGACATCTTTTTTCTCGCATCTGTGAATTTATTTTTTCATCATTTGCTCTGAGATGAAGCGAATATATTTGTGCGGGAATTTCTCGCACTATAAAAGCTAACCTTGCGGGAATGGTTTAAATTATGCGCAATCCCCACATTCCCGCACCAAAATTCAAGCCCTGAAATGGCAGCAGGATGTGTAACTCTAGCATATGGCGCATATGTCATATAAAGTTAGGCAAGGTTATCCATGTTGTTGCGATTGCATCGCTAGAATAAGCTAATAGTGAAACTGATAGCGTTTTTCATTTAATTACAATATGAGGACTGACGGTAGGCTATAAAAATCAGCGTTTCTTTGTAGGTGATGACAACCATCTTGACAGCAGCAATCAAAGCATCGCTAATTACGGTAGACCTTAATTTGAGATAGTAAATTTGTTCCTAATCAAAGGGAACACTCAACCACAGAACAGCTGGGTGAGTTTTGTATTGGCTTGTTGGATACAGTAAATTAAGACTGTCAACTTCTTTTCAATACTATTTCATCACCCAAAACACTCCCACTCTCTGCTGTATATTCATAACCAATTATTATGACCGCCGCTAGCGTAGCTAGCGAAAGCGGTCATATAGGGATTGTCAAAGTTTTTTTTTTTTTTTTTTCCCGTCACCTTACTGAATTTTTCGTCAACGATACCAGGGACACCGAAGCACCGGGGAACATGAAATTTGGTGGGCATGTAGCCCCACTAGACTTCTAAGGAAAAATTTCGTTTGGTCCCCGGGGGCCACTCCCCCCCCGCGCTGGGCCCCCCCAAACCCCAAAAAATGCAGTTTTTCCTAAATAACTACCTGAACCGTGGCACCGAGGATGAAGACATTTTTATGGTATGTTGGTCTACTAGACTTTTACGGAAAAATTTCGTTTGGTCCCCGGGGGCCACTTCCCCCCCCGCGCTGGGGCCCCCTTAAATTTTTCGTCAACGATACCAGGGACACCGAAGCACCGGGGAACATGAAATTTGGTGGGCATGTAGCCCGACTAGACTTCTAAGGAAAAATTTCGTTTGGTCCCCGGGGGCCACTCCCCCCCCGTGCTGGGCCCCCCCAAACCCAAAAAAATGCAGTTTTTCCTAAATAACTACCTGAACCGTGGCACCGAGGATGAAGAAAATTTTATGGTATGTTGGTCTACTAGACTTTTACGGAAAAATTTCGTTTGGTCCCCGGGGGCCACTTCCCCCCCCGCGCTGGGGCCCCCCTAAATTTTTCGTCAACGATACCAGGGACACCGAAGCACCGGGGAACATGAAATTTGGTGGGCATGTAGCCCCACTACACTTCTACGGAAAAATTTCGTTTGGTCCCCGGGGGCCACTCCCCCCCCCGCGCTGGGCCCCCCCAAACCCAAAAAAATGCAGTTTTTCCTAAATAACTACCTGAACCGTGGCACCGAGGATGAAGAAATTTTTATGGTATGTTGGTCTACTAGACTTTTACGGAAAAATTTCGTTTGGTCCGCGGGGGCCACTTCCCCCCCCGCGCTGGGGCCCCCGTAAATTTTTCGTCAACGATACCAGGGACACCGAAACACCGGGGAACATGAAATTTGGTGGGCATGTAGCCCCACTAGACTTCTAAGGAAAAATTTCGTTTGGTCCCCGGGGGCCACTCCCCCCCCCCGCGCTGGGCCCCCCCAAACCCAAAAAAATGCAGTTTTTCCGAAATAACTACCTGAACCGTGGCACCGAGGATGAAGAAATTTTTGTGGTATGTTGGTCTACTAGACTTTTACGGAAAAATTTCATTTGGTCCCCGGGGGCCACTCCCCCCCCCCGCGCTGGGGCCCCCGTAAATTTTTCGTCAACCATACCAGGGACACCGAAACACCGGGGAACATGAAATTTGGTGGGCATGTAGCCCCACTAGACTTCTAAGGAAAAATTTCGTTTGGTCCCCGGGGGCCACTCCCCCCCCCCGCGCTGGGCCCCCCCAAACCCAAAAAAAATGCAGTTTTTCCTAAATAACTACCTGAACCGTGGCACCGAGGATGAAGAAAATTTTATGGTATGTTGGTCTACTAGACTTTTACGGAAAAATTTCGTTTGGTCCCCGGGGGCCACTTCCCCCCCCGCGCTGGGGCCCCCGTAAATTTTTCGTCAACGATACCAGGGACACCGAAGCACCGGGGAACATGAAATTTGGTGGGCATGTAGCCCCACTAGACTTCTACGTAAAAATTTCGTTTGGTCCCCGGGGGCCACTCCCCCCCCCGCGCTGGGCCCCCCCAAACCCAAAAAAATGCAGTTTTTCCTAAATAACTACCTGAACCGTGGCACCGAGGATGAAGAAATTTTTATGGTATGTTGGTCTACTAGACTTTTATGGAAAAATTTCGTTTGGTCCCCGGAGGCCACTTCCCCCCCCCCGCGCTGGGGCCCCCGTAAATTTTTCGTCAACGATACCAGGGACACCAAAGCACCGGGGAACATGAAATTTGGTGGGCATGTAGCCCCACTAGACTTCTACGGAAAAATTTTGTTTGGTCCCCGGGGGCCACTCCCCCCCCCGCGCTGGGCCCCCCCAAACCCAAAAAAATGCAGTTTTTCCTAAATAACTACCTGAACCGTGGCACCGAGGATGAAGAAATTTTTATGGTATGTTGGTCTACTAGACTTTTACGGAAAAATTTCGTTTGGTCCCCGGAGGCCACTTCCCCCCCCCGCGCTGGGGCCCCCGTAAATTTTTCGTCAACGATACCAGGGACACCGAAACACCGGGGAACATGAAATTTGGTGGGCATGTAGCCCCACTAGACTTCTACGGAAAAATTTTGTTTGGTCCCCGGGGGCCACTCCCCCCCCCGCGCTGGGCCCCCCTTAACCCATAAAAATGCAGTTTTTCCTAAATAACTACCTGAACCGTGGCACCGAGGATGAAGAAATTTTTATGGTATGTTCGTCTACTAGACTTTTACGGAAAAATTTCGTTTGGTCCCCGGGGGCCACTCCCCCCCCCGCGCTGGGGCCCCCGTAAATTTTTCGTCAACGATACCAGGGACACCGAAGCACCGGGGAACATGAAATTTGGTGGGCATGTAGCCCCACTAGACTTCTACGGAAAAATTTCGTTTGGTCCCCGGGGGCCACTCCCCCCCCCGCGCTGGGCCCCCCCAAAACCAAAAAAATGCAGTTTTTCCTAAATAACTACCTGAACCGTGGCACCGAGGATGAAGAAATTTTTATGGTATGTTGGTCTACTAGACTTTTATGGAAAAAATTCATTTGGTCCCCGTGGGCCACTTCCCCCCCTGCGCTGGGGCCCCCGTAAATTTTTCGTCAACGATACCAGGGACACCGAAGCACCGGGGAACATGAAATTTGGTGGGCATGTAGCCCCACTACACTTCTACGGAAAAATTTCGTTTGGTCCCCGGGGGCCACTCCCCCCCCGCGCTGGGCCCCCCCAAACCCAAAAAAATGCATTTTTTCCTAAATAACTACCTGAACCGTGGCACCGAGGATGAAGAAATTTTTATGGTATGTTGCTCTTAAGGGCCCACATCAACCTAGCCCATAATCACTCATTTGTGATTTGCGCCCCTCCCATAAAAAATGAAAATGCAATATTATTCTGCTTTAATCGCCCCTATCTTCAGTGGAGATGTTCAGAACTGCACCATATTTCATGTGTATGATTAACTTGACATCCTCTGGGGGTATCCTCTGCTAAGTTTTGTAGAATTTCATCCATGGGGGGGTATAAAATAAATTCATTTATGTGCACATTTAGTGACTGTACACTCATCGGCCTGTAGATGGTGCTGTTGAGCGAAGGGTTGCTGGTTTAGGATGATACTGTCACACACACACATGCAGGAATACAAACAAACGCAAGCATGCACACACACTGACATCCACACGCACAGACACACACCCATACACACACATACAAATCCACATGCACAGACACACACACACAAACACACACGCGCACACATGTACGCACACATACATACACGCACAAACACACACACACACACACACACAGACACACACATACACAAACACACACACATACACACACACACACACACACACACACACACACACAGACAGACATGCACATACTATTACTTTTTTTAGGTATATACATAAACACGCAATACAGCCAAATTACTCCACGTCATTTATTTTTGTGGAAAGCCAGTGCAGGCCTGAGCGGCGGTCATATTTTGTACCGCGATGCGGTACATCTAGTTTCAAAACCAACAACCAAGCCACATAAACAATGCCATTGGCACTAGTCTACATTGCAGACATGTCTCTTAATGCACATAACTTTTCACCTTTTTGCACAATCTTGAAAAAAGTACTATTGTTGAAATTCTCAGATCAAGCAAACTTCAACGCACCCTTATCCACTACCTGCTAACGTTAGTGTACTGCACCCGAGCAAGCACACTTTGCAGTTCCCCCGGAAATGCATTTTTCTAGTTATCAATGTGATGCTTATCTTCAAATGTAAATGTTACATTTAGCCTGTGAGCTTCTAAAGTATAGATAAGATACAAGACAATGGAATGGCTGAATAGGTGACAGGACATTGAAGATGTAAATGAAATGGCCTTTTTTTGGCGTGAACTGTTTTGCTTTGTTTAATGAAATAAGAAATGGTTTCACTTGTCTAAAACGGATAGGTCTGAAATTGTAGGATGGACTTTTGGTTTGAAATTGGAAGTGATGGCGAGTTTGGAACACCTGAGAAAACCAAAGAAGGCTAAGATGAACATTGCGTCAAGTGTGCAGGCAGTATTTGTTGAGTGATGGCCTAAGCGAAGGGTGGAGATACCAACTAAGTATGTCGAGAGTTATGATTTTTCTGGCGTCTGGGCGGGTAGGTGTTTTTTTTGTTTTTTTTGAATACCTTTGAATGTCTGCATATTGTTTATCTCGGGGAGGCTGTCCCATACATTTTTATGAAAGAATTGTATTCCACCTAAGTAGCCTCTAATGGAACCTTTTTGGAGATTTTTGATAAATAAGAAATGAATGAGGTGACAGAAAGCAGGGAAAAATCGAGAAACAGCTAATTGTACGTGATATGGAATGTCTTAACCTCTCCATGCTGTCAGGTATGATTGGAGGGTTCTAGAGGAAAAATGGCTTGAAGGGTGAAGTCGAGCGATGCGTCAAGAATAGATTTTAGAATGTGATTTATGAAAAGATCAGCTCCCAATAGTGAGGTACTGGGATTGGTCCAGCAGCCCTAAATTTCTGAAAAGAAAAGAGAGAGGGTGTCACCGATTTGGTTTTTGAACCCAGGGACGTGTTTGGCTGTTATAACAAATTAATCGCAAGCTGAAATCCAAATGAGGTGTCTTAGAAGCGGCACCATTGTAGGGGAGTTAGAACAGCGTTTATTAATGGTTGCTTCATTGTCACAATGAACTAGAATACTGTTGGCAGTCTATTTTCCCCCCACAGGAAAGCTGCTACGACTAGAGGGTAAAAAGCTCAAACAGCACTGAGGAGGCTGGGTTCTTTGGCATGTCCAAAAGCTGGGGGGGGCAAGGAGATGCAAACAAGCACCTTTGATAAAGTCTGTTGTATGGATTAAGGAGATTTGGTTTTCTAAAGGCCTGATATACTCGCAGCAAAGTTCTTTTTCGTTTTTTGTTTAGGGGTAAAATGAAGTTCGAAATACGTGACCAGCGATATACTGTTATCGAACATCTGACGCTGCCCATACTGCTGAGGGTTTAAATTAAAATGTAAATATGTGCTGCGTGCTTTTCATCTCAATAAAATAAACACACAACAAAACTGAGAAAACAGGAAGCATTTTAATAAAGCATAAGAAAAGCATCTGATAGCGATGTGGATGTTTGCACAAGCTCCATGGCACTCCAGTAAAGGCACATCACATTTATTTATATGTCACTTTACAATAAATAGCTTTAAATCAAGCCGCTTTTCTGTATTTAACATGAAAAACAGTGTCACTGTCTCATTTCATCAGAAGTACAACTTCATTTTCTACTATAAAGCAGCTCTCTAGTGTGTTCATGTTTTTTACTCACGGACGTCTGACCTCATCCGACTGAACAGGCCAAATGAACCAGAAAAGATTTTCACGTGAAAGAAGGCGGGGGAACACACCTACCTATTATGTAACTGGCCGGAACAAACTTTTCCGGAAAGTTCACTTTGGCAAGCTTTTTCGAACTCCCGAAATGAACTCCGAACGAACTTCATTTTGGCCTGATTTTGTTAGAAATTACACATCAGTTCGTTCTTCGATTTCGTATGAAGTATACCTGGGCCTTAAAGCGTGGACCGAGGATTCGAGCGAGAGAAGGTGTGATATATAGGGGCGGCCTTGTGGAATTATTTTTACCGCAAAATTAAAGTGGCCGAGCAGAGATAGGAGTTCGCGTTTAGAACAATTTGGGCTGTTTGACACGACCAGAATTATTCTGGTGTTCGTTCTTAACCTGTTTTCATCTCCCAAATCTTGATCTGACTTGTCTGATGCTTTTAAACTCAAAAGGTTGGTCCAGAATGGAAATGTTTCTCCTCCTCTCACCATAAATTACACGTTATCTGAGTCACATGGTGTATTACCTTTCCCGCTCTAGTAGAGTACAATTTGGACACTTTTTTTTTTTTTTTTATAATAAGAATGCGATAGGCTACAAGTCAATTTTCTGAGTTATGAGCTGACAATCATACTGACAGGAAACAGGAAACACTTTGTCAACCATTCAATAGTTATACTGAATATATAAAGAAGCGGTTTGAGAAGTTTTCATGAACAAAGGCAGAGTTTACCTGAGTCAGGAGACGGTCAATACCGTTGCTCGTTTCCCATGTTATATCGGGCAACCAACCAACCTTGACATTTGAGACATTTTAAACAATTTTCAGCTCAAAACTCACTTTCAGACACCAGTGTTTGAAATAACTTCCTTGCGAAATAAATATATTTATATGCGATTCTAAAGTCTACTTGCTAACCATTGCAATAATAAATACACATACAGTATGTTTATGGGAAAAAAACTAGAGACAAATTGTAGACAAATCATATATTATTATAATAGTGCATTTATTTGGTTTCATGTTTTATTGGTATCTTCTCTGTGCCTTTGTTGATACCGGACTAATGCATCTGCATATATGTCATAAAAACCATGCACTCCGGTTAACTTGTACAACTCATAACTCTGTTTTCAAACCAGTTCTCCCCACTCAGTGATGCACCCACTGAGAATCCTGTTGAAAGTGCCCTAGTTATTGGCGATTCTATGACACGGAACATGGAAATAGAGACACCAGCCACCACAGTCACATGTTTGCCAGGAGCCAGAGCGCCTGACATCGAAGCAAATTTAAAAGTGCTGGCTAATGCGAGCTGTAGCTAACTGCCAGACAATGTAATTTGCTCTGGCCCCCTTCCTGTTAGCCGGAGTGATGAGATACTTAGTAGACTGAGTCTAAGTGGTGTCCGCAGAATAATATAGGGTTCATAGACAATTGGAAAAGTTTTTGGGGCAGACCTGACCTGCTAAAAAGAGATGATATTAATCCCTCCTGGGATGGTGCCGCTCTTCTCTCTAGTAATATGGCTCATAGTCTTAGAGTTGAACCTTGACTATCTGGGGCCAAGGTCAGAAAGAAGACACACTGGCTAAACTGACCGTCTGCTAGCTCTCTTGTGTCACAGAAGTCAGATAAATCCCAACACATTTAGACACTTTCACCTAGATATCATCATATAGAGACTGTGTCTGTTCCCCGAATTAGTAAATACAAAAAATTCCCAAACCCATTTAAGGGTAAGACCTTAAAGCCACATCGTGTAACTTTTCAACCTTCATAATATATTTTCAAGATCCTTGTGATGGTACATCGACTTACAATAGGTTGAATGACACGTCTGCCATAGCCTGACGGGGTCTGTATCGCTTTTACTGGCACTATGTAATTTCGGGGTTCGGGTAGTAACCAGAGCACAAAAAGAACTACAAAATTCGACTGCTTTACGGCATACGTCACTTCCCCCACCACTTCCTCAAATTCGGACGTGAGCGTTTATATACTGTTTATGGACGTGAGAGGCCAACCAGCGTTTGTTTTCGGCTTTCCTGCGTATCCCAGTCAGCAAATTACCTTTGGCAAAGATGTGGGCCAGATAAACAGCTGAGCTGTGGCCCAGATTAGTTTGTGTTTGCCGGCCCAGATATGGCCCACATCTCCTTTGCCAGAACTGAACCAAAGGACTGCCATAACTCCACCAAGCATGAGCCAAATACTACAAATTCATGTGGCCCATATGTGGGCCTGGTATGCAACTTTAGTATGGTTGAGTTCTGTTAAAATCTAACGGCCCTTATGTGGCCCACATGCAGCTGACAGTATTTAAAGTCTTATTAACTCACAGGTAAATTAAACACTCAACAACAAATGTACTCAAAACTATTTATTTTGACAAGCATTTAAATAATTACAGCTAAAGTGTTGTACTTAATTACAGCAGTATTCAGTTGAAAACATTTCATAAAAAGAAATATAATTACAGCAAGAGTTGAATAATAACAGTAGTATTCAGTTGAAAACATTTATCAAAATAAATATAATTACAGCAACAGAGTTGAATTTAATAATTACAGTAGTATTCAGTTGAAAACATTTAAGAAAACATAATTACAGCTACTCAGTTGTACTTATTTTAAGTAGAATTCAGTTGAAAACATTTAAGAATACAAATTAATAATATAAATAGCATTCAAAGCTAATTTTTTACACCAAAGTTCAAAACACTCGATCAAAGCGTGTATTAATGTTATGTTTAATTAGTCCAATGAGAGTAATACAAATAAATCACAGTTGGTAAAGAGAACTTTAAAGAGAAATTGAGAAAGTTAAAGCAAACTTGAAAGGTAAAGAGTTGAGAAGTGTGTTGATGTGCAGAGAAGTCTCCAATGAGGGTCGGCAATGTGTTGACCTTTTCCAGTAAGGGGATTCTGCCTGACTGCACCTGCAATAAAGAAGAATTTAAATAATGTTAGCAGCAATACAACCTGGAAGCTAGAGCTGCAGGATAATGAAAAAAAAATCATTAATGTAAATATCCTTTAATATTTTAATTGCAATTATTAACAAATTAAACACCTCTGAATTACCAGTGTATGAAAGTTTTTTTCCAGTAAATTTTCAAAAGGAATTGCAAATTGTATTTTTCAATATGTGGGCCAGAATTATACCGTAATTCCTTATGACAAATTATTTCAATTTTTAGAATACTTTTGCACCAACAACTGGTTAAAATTTACAGCACTGCATGTATTCTGCTTCTTTTTAAAAAAAAAAGACATGCACACTCTAATGTAAAAACACACCAACACAGATAGCATTAATGTCATGTTTTAGTCCAAAGACAGAGTCTACAAAAATACGTGTTTTTACTAACACAAAATAAACTCAAGATAATCTGCAATGATGCGAGACAATTTGGAAGCAGAAACACACAAACAATAATGGGCCAAGTACTGAATGCAAGGAGGAACATAAAGGGTTAGTTCGCCCAAAAATGAAAATTCTATCTGTAATTACCCTCAAGTTTTTCCAACTTCTGGGTTGTACGTCAGAGCGTAGACTCACTATTGGCCGACGCTGGTCATGTGTGGGATGCTGGCCAATCGTGAGCCTACGTTCTGACGTACAACACAGAAGCGCTGTGCTGTTACACTACGTTGAATAAAGTCTTTATTTTAGCTTGTTTTGCGCACAAAAATTTATTTTTAAATAAATAATTTATTTTTGACACTTGATAAACTTAAGGTTCAGCCATTGTATTCTTGGACTATTTTAACAATGTCTTTACTAACTTTCTGGGCTGGCAAGTTTCAATAACAGAGAAGCCTATGGAGGAGTGAGACAGCTCTCAGATTTCATCATATAAATCTTAATTTGTGTTCCGAAGATGAACGAAGGTCTTACGGGGGTTGGAACAACATGGGTGAGTAATTACTGACAGAATTTTCATTTTTGGGTAAACTAACCTTTTAAATACACAGTGATAATGAACTAAATACAGACAGTTGTAGGCATGCACTGGTATGAGACTTTGACAGAATGATAATCTTATATTGTGATTACAGCTTTAAAATGTATAATTGAAACGATATGATTCGCAATATATAAAAAATAACTTTCTTTAAAAACAAAACATAAAACTTCTAAATAAAAAATGCAGTCACTTAAGTGAGCCACGGATGTGATCAGGTAATGACAAAAAAAGTTGTTTGGTTCGATACTGAGATAACAGAAATAAAAATACAATGTTCTGTAAAGCGGTTTTGAAAAGTTGTGAATTGTGCAAAGTGCTATACAAATAAAAGTGACTTCTAAAAAAGGTCTCACCAATGACAACTTCCTTTACAGCCAGGCGTTGGACACCAATCTTCCCATTGACTTCTCTCCAATTCATAACGTGCCACAGCAGTTGTAAAAGTGCCTTTCAGCACTCTCCACACGGTGTCTTTCAGGTCAAAGCCACCAACCAGAGCCAGATAGGAAATCTGATAGGAAAAAAAAACATTGTGTAAGTGGTTGAAATATGCATTTAAATAGACCACCCTAAAATGAAAGTGCTTTTATATTCAAAAATGAACTATAAACTATTACTTACTCCATCTGAAACCATATTTTCTAGGTTTTTAATATGGAAATTATTGTCATTGCCCCACCCATACCACACATTAGGGCTGGGTGGTATGACAGTATACCATAGCATGGTATATAAACTCTATCGTGAGAAATTAGAGTAATTATAAAAATGTCCTGCCTCTTCCAAGCTTTATAATGGCAGTGAATGGCTGCTCAATTAATTGATAGTTAACAGAAATACAGCAATTCATTGTTTGTTCATGTTAGTTCACAGTGCATACTAAAGTTAACAAGTACAATTTTTTATATTGAATGTGTTAGTAAATGTTGAAATTAACATTAACACATATTAATATATGCAGTAGAAGTGCAGTTCATTATTAGTTCATGTTAATGTTCAGGTATTGTATCGAAAGTCATAATTTTGGTATTGTGACTTGACACTAATAGCCTAACGTTAACATTACAACTTTAATTTTAAAGAGGGAAAAGTCATGAGAAAAAGTCTTGGTTGAATATCATTTCAGAGTTAAATAAAGGTACATACAATAATGCACACGTATTAATGTGTTTATTCTTGGCATTTTTATATTATTATGATTAGTTGAATGATTGTGAACACAAATTAGGATTTAGGTTTTTTGACAAACAGTAACACCGACATTGGACCGCGTCGCCTTAACGTTAATTCACAAATAGGCTACTACACAATGACAATCTATACTATTTTATTGTGTACGACAGTGTGCTGGTGATTTATAAACAAAAACATCTTAATTTAAAACGACAAACCAGCGAACTGCTATAGCCTAAGTTAACGGTTAAGTTACATTAAACTTTATTGTAAGTTATAGCAGTAAACTGAGGAAAATATTAGCTCAACCCCTTCCTCGATGAAACGAATAACTAAACGCATAATAACATGCAATATTGACACATAATGCTGCATATTTCATTTATATGACTTTAAAATACCAAAACATCACTTACCTGAATGTACACAGTCGTGAGGAAAGCAGAGTGAACGGCGTCAGCTGCCCAGCGTCGCAGTCAAACTCGCGCCGTAGTCTCTCCACCAATAGGAGGGGAGATGCAGAGCAACCTGAGGTGTGGAACGGCGGATGTTTGCCGCACTTGATTTCAGGATTCCTGTGTTTTTTCACGTATAAGCCAAATGTTTACCACAAGTAGGTGTTTCTCACTGTGTGCCATAGCTCAACCACATATGGTCCTCATGTGTTCGTTGTTATCTGGGCCATTCGTTGTTATCTGGGCCATATACCTCAAAATAAGTTGTGAACCAAGACAGCATTTCCCGCAGATTTTAAAGTTATGGCAAAACAAATATGGCTACGATTTGGCCCATATCTGTTCAGCCGTGCCACATCTAGGCCATATGTGCCAGATAATACCCACATGTGGCCCAAATGTAATTGCTATCTGGGATGTTTTTGTCATGGGGGCTGTTGTGTTTAGACCTGGCCACTTCATGCGTTTTCTCAGATCGGATAGCTATCCGATCGTGAAAAGACCAGGTGTAAATGCCCTCCGAAACGCATTCAAGACGGATTTGAATCCGATCGCTCAAACCACTTCAGGAGGAGGTCTGAGACGCATTCCAGACGAAACTGAACAAGTGTAAATGCATCTGGTTGTTGAAACCACATATGTAAATTGTACTCCTCCCAAAAATGCTAAAAAATAAATAATAAAAAAAAAAACGTGTGAGAGCGTGTTATAGGCTATATGTTATTGCCAGATATAATGACGCGCTGGAACACGCATCACCGCAGATGAGAAGCTGAGCATCAATTCATCAAGCCAACGTGCAAACTATCGCAAATCAAAGTGAAAGTAAGTCGCAGTTGGCTTAACACACAATCATCATCATCATTAAAAGTAAAGAAACTAAATGATCTTACCAGGGCTGTTGCTGCTCTCTCTTATTGCGGTCTTTGATTTTGAAATTTTAGCTCATGATCAATAAAATGCAGCTCATATCTGTTGCTTTCGGTGACGTGCACTCCATTAAATCTGCATATAGCGCGAGAATTGAAAATCGGATTTAAATCCGTTTCGCAAAAACACATTTATGTGACCAGATGTAAATAGAATCGTTTTGATAAATCTGATAGCTATCTGATCTGAGAAAACGCACGAAGTGGCCAGTAAATAAATCTCTTATTTGTAAACTTGTTTGCATTCTATGTTGTATGTTGTTGCGCTTGCTTGTAGTAGCCTATGTCATTTTTTTACATGCTGTTCATTCATCCATTGCTGATAATTAGACCAGTCCAATAATTTCCACGTCTAGCTAGCTTTCTATTATCAGAGCTGTTAACAGACAACAAACACTCGTTCTCTTACGTGTATTTTGCGTTATGTTTTATTGCCTAGCTTGCCTCACGAACTAGTTTGCCAGCTGAACTCAGGTGTTGTGAGGGTATTTATCACGTAGTCCTGAGGGATATCAGACGACGCTGTTGACGTTGATTCTTGCGATTATCATGAGAACAGTTTTCAATATCTCACATAAATATCAGGACATAAATAAGCCTAACGTAGAGGTTGTAAATAAACGAGCACAATTTGCAAACTATTATGATAAATTGCAATAATCATGTCTTCGGAGTCTGCGTGCCTGTTCCATGCCCGACGCAGGTACCGGTGTACAGGGTGGGGGGTGGAGGGGTATTTAGGGGAGACCGGGGACAGTTGCAACACTTTTTGCATTTCTCTCTGTTACTCAGAGACTGTTTGGACTAGACCAACCAAATTTGTATATATTAAACTTGCATCTGTCTTCTAATTACCCATACCATTTAAAGATGATTATATATGACATATCGTTCACAGTATTTATTTGAATGGAAGAAGTCAGATGTTGCAACTGACCCCGACCCAGGGGACGGTTGCAACACAACCCAGGGACGGTTGTAACATGATTAAAAATACCTTAAATTTCACTAATTAACTTAAGCTTTTTGTCTCAGTGAGCATAGAATTTTGAAAATATTAACTGTTTTAGGCCTACTATAATATTATAGTATTATTTATTTCAATAATATTATTGTAGCCTATAATTTATTTATTTAGTCATATTTATCAAATTACAGTTATTGAGTTTTGTTTGTTCATGTGTAGAACATAGGCCTACATAGATTCGGTGTGCAGGAATTACAGATGATATTTCAGTGTCAGACAGGAAGAATTGAACAATTTGCAATGCAACAAACTTTTATTAAACATGCAATTTATAACTTGTTGCAACCGTCCCCGACCCTATCAGCCATGACAGAACATCATATTCCTGCTAGACACACTGACTTTTACACATGCTAACCATGTCACTTAGAAGTCAACAAAACAATAATTCAAACTAAGTAAGTTTTGATTAATTCATACAAAATTTCAGGACAGTATGACAAAAATATATCTCATGAAAAAAATTACTTTCATACCTCCAAAACAAGTTTTGTTCAATAAATGCAGCAGCAGATGTTTAATATGTCTACTGTCTTTTTGGTGGGTGGACGGTCTAACTGTGCATGTTCAGTGTGAGTATCATCACTCTAGCTTGTTTCTGACTGGAGAAAAATGACATGTTGCAACCATCCCCTGTTGCAACTGTCCCCGGTCTCCCCTACGACAGTGCAAGTATTCCACAGCGACTCTACGTTTTATGTTTATGTTTGACAAAAACACAATTTCTCCACAGTGTCCCTTTAATTGATGTTCAACAAATAAAAAACAGATATAATACAGATGAAGCTGGGTTGCTTAACATTAGATCCCTTTTTTCAAGAGCACTTATTGTTAATGATATGATTACAGATTACAGTGTTTGACAGTGTACTAACGACTGAGACAAATCAGACACATAATTATTTGTTACATTTAACAAACAAGCTTTAAAGCCCACTCTTCGTAATGAAATATCCCCCCAAAAGAGATGCAAAAAAGGCCTCAGTCACCAGGGCGACCATCAGATAAGATAGTTTTATTGCTTTGAAAAAATGTGGTCATGTGGTAAAAAAAAGAGGCCATAGGAAAGACCCATAGCCCTTAAACCAAACTTTCCTGCATAAATTTATAGACGAACTGATCTATAAATTAATATTCATCCCATGATTCATCCCATTTCAAAAAAATGAAAAGAGGGAAATCTTTAAGTTCTGTAGTTCAAACTAGCTACAAATTACTGTTGCTTACCTCCAGTTCGTGTTGCAAAATTTGTTTGTTAAACAATGTTTTTGAAATAAAGCTGGTTTATTATAGACTGTTAATAATTAAGCCTGTAATTCATTGTAATCGACCAAAATGTTTTAGACAATTTTCAATGAGGAGGAGTAAGCTTCTATGTAATATTTTATTATCCTCACAGGTTATGCGGTGATGCGCTATGAAATTATTGCGTGGCAATTTAATTATAATAGCCTATCAATTTAATAATAAAAGTAGCCTTGGCCTTCCCTAATAACAGGGCCGGAGTGGGGCCACTTTTCAGCCCGGGAGTTTCAGGCCCAAGACCGGCCCACTTTTTCCATGGTGGAATTCCAAATTAGCACTTTTTCCAAATTGGATAAATGAAGCAACAGTTATAGTATAATGAGAGATTTATAAGCTATTTTTGTAGGCCAGTCATTTTTGATACACCACAAGTGAGACTATGTGCCATTTTGTACAAAATAAAAATTTTTAAAACAAATTTCCTGGTGAAAGTAGACTAGTGTGATTATTTATTGAAGATTGAATCCAATATTGGGTGATTATATATGTAACGGATGGACAAACTTCCGATGACTTGTCATTATAAATTGTAGGGAAGCTTTTAACCCTTAAACTCATAATTGTAAATATACAGCTTAGCGCCGAACAGTCTGAATCAAATTGCCCTTCTGACACTCCTCCCGCAAGCAGGAATCTAGGTGGCCCAGAAGAACTCCGGAATGGCATTCCACACACACACACACACACACACACACACACACACACACACACACACACACACACACACACACACACACACACACACGAACTTTGAACATTAAACTTATATAAGCCTGTCAAATGCATACGATATACTCCTGTGTTTCCCAGTTCATTAGCTTAGTTTGATTTTCTAGTTGTAGGAGTGAACTCTAAGCGCTCATATTCATGCATACGAATTGTACACACACACACACACACACACACACACACACACACACACACACACACACACACACACACACACACACACACAAACATCCCTTTGTGTTTTGAATTAGGATAGAATATCCTTTAATATAAGTACAATTACATTATGCATGTGTGATTAGTTTTGCTTTATAATAGAGGTGTAGTTTTCTAATGTGTAATCTTGAATCAAAAGTGTTTAGTTAAGAACTCTCTGGCAATTGCCCCCCCCCCCCCCCACACACACACACACACACACTTTGCTGTTTTATGACCTTAATGGAATGTCAGCAAGCCAGGAATGTCAGAGATTCTGGGAGTGGAGCAGAATTAAAGTGTTGATCTTTACTCAAATCCTACATTTTCTATGTGTATAACCACTTAAGAAATGTGTAAATATGGATTTGATTTTCCCGTGTCATAGTAGCCGATATCAGGGCTTGATAGTCGTGTGAGGAAACTTTAAATGTGTGTAATTCTGCATATCTCATGTAACTTTGCATCTCTATAAACTTCATGTGATGTGTTTGATATCTCTGTAATGCTCTCAATCTAACGGAGTTGAATTTCGATAACCAACTGCAGTAATTTGTATCATTTGACACATTTCATATTTCTGGAGCCGAAAGGCTCAAGTCAAACATCACTGTAATTCGAGCCAAGAGGCTGTTCCAAACAAACAAAGGAATCTTCCCGCTCGAAAAATCTCGACAGATGATTTCCCAGCTAACACAGTTACATTGTGAAGACGTAACCGGACCAGACCATATTCGTCGCAGCGACGTGCCACATAACGTTCCAGCGACGTAACTTTGTGATTCCTGTATTCGTCGTGGCGACGTTATGTGGTACGTCACAAGAACGTGATGAGGACGTCTCAATGACCAAACTGGTATGTTGCGAGGACGTAACATCAAAGGACCATATTAGTCGCAGCGACGTACCACATAACGTTCCAGCAACGTAACTTTGTGATTCCTGTATTCGTCGTGGCGACGTTATGTGGTTCGTCACAAGAACGTGATGAGGACGTCTCAGTGACCAAACTGGTATGTTGCGGGGACGTAACAAAGGACCATATTAGTAGTAGCAATGACCAAAATACACTGCATAGGCCTACATTTAATCAGCATTTATTCAGTGTGTTACCTGTACTATTGTGTGGATCAATGTGTCACACACATGTGTGCCTCAAGAATCAATCAACTAGAAAACATTTATATAATTTATTAATCAACAGTTTGTTAATGACATCTCCCAGATAATAAATAATGAACATAGAATTTTTACCATATATACATTTTAAAAGTTAACAAAGTTATTGAGAAGTGACAATTTGGCATTTATTTTAATTAATTTGATCTTGGAAATAAAATGAAAACAAATTCTACTGAATCAAAAAGTCTTATTCGTTTTCAAAAAGTAGGAGTGTTTCATCGTCATCATGCTGCTGCACACCTTTTCTCTGGTCCTGCTGCTGCAAAATGAAAAGTATATTTCAGTTTTATACAATTAATTTTTTTCATTTGTCTTTTACAAGTGTTAGATTCAGCTGGTCAATATAATTTATTTAAAATATGATGGTTTAATTACCGGTATATTAATCATGTAACTATAAATATACTATAAATCCATAAATAATTAATTAATCTTAATAAATACATTGAAAAATGCAAATTGTAAAATTAACAAATGTAATTGTATTTACTAAATGGTTCAAATGCAGGAAACAAATAAATGCAATAGTGATTTTATTAGGATAAGTGGATTAAAAAAATAGGATAAAAACCAGTTCTCTTCACACTTCATAACAGTAGGTGGCGGCATGCACCTATGATGTTTGTTCGCAATTCGCCATTAACCCTTGTGCATCGTTTAAATTTACAACCTTTCGTTATGTTTGTGGCTGAAAACAGCCACTACTTTAAACTGCTGTAAAAATGTATCAGATAAATATTTTTTTCACATTTTTTTGCATAAATCTATTAATCAGCCTCAGTCCTGCTCAAAAATACTAAATGTTTAAAAAAAAATCAGGATTTTAACTCTTTAATTGCCAAATTCGTAAATGATGTCACTGATTTGGGAAAAAAAAAAACACAAAATGACTAATTTTCAATATAAAATGTGATTGTGGACTGGATTTTTTTTTACCTTTTATCACAGTCTTGGACATGTCAAAGATCAGAAACAACATTAGTTTTGATGCATTGTTAGTTTTTGTGCAGCATCAGATTTTAACTTTTTCTCCCTCATTTACTGTTTGTGGCTGTTTTTGCCCCATTGACTTCCATTATAACCACATTTTTTGATTGCAAAGCCATGACACCATATAATCATGCATTTTTGATTGTTGGTGGTTTTCCCTGTTGGGAAGAGGTAAAATTTGTAATTTTTACTGTTGATAACCAGGTGGAACCATTAACCCTTTAGATAGGCCTGTGCAAAAAAAAGCTTAGTTTCTGGCTTTTACATGGAGTGTATATGGAGTATAATAGCATAATAAAGTGTGTGTGTGTGTGTGTGTGTGTGTGTGTGTGTGTGTGTGTGTGTGTGTGTGTGTGTGTGTGTGTGTGTGTGTGTGTGTGTGTGTACTCACCTTGATGCGTCTGAGAAAATCAAAATATGCACCTCAGCTCTCAGAACTACATGGAGTAAACAAAAACAAAGTAAGTGTATTTTTGCATCTGCTGCCTTTTGATGGTGAGAAATGCAGACTAAACAAATACAAAGCAAGTGGATTTAAACACTTGCATGCAAGCCTGCTGGTCATTTGATGGTGAGAAGAGCAGCAAGCAACATGAGAAAGGGCTTGACTTGTAGTGACGTTTCAGAGATGATTATGCAGCCTGACCCCTCCAGCGAGCTGCACGATGTATCGTCTTCTCCCTCTGACACCACAGACTCAGGAGAGTCAGATCCTGATTTGGATGTGGCACCCTCATCATCCTCTCTAGCTTCCACTGAAGGCGAGGAGGATTCGGAGGATCCTGGATATGGGTGGATTGGGAGAAATGGCGAAGTGTGGTTTTCAGTCAACTCCCTTTCTTCAGCCTGTCAGAGGCGTGACTCCAGGGCCGACGCGCTATGCCATCGCAAGGATCTAGAACATGAATTCTGTGTTCAACGGATTCGTTTTTTTACTGAGGAGATGATTGACCTCATTGTCAGCATGACCAACCTCCATGGGCGCCGCACAATGAGAAACGGGGTGGACTCCACAGATCTCCGTGCCTACATGGGGGCTACTGATTTTGGCCGGCGTCTACAGGTCCAGAGGGGAGTCCACACGTTGCCTGTGGGATCATCGCCTTCCCCTCCTATTTTTACTCCGTAAAAGACAGATTGAACACAGAATCCATGTTCTGGACGCTTGCGATGGCATAGCACGTCGGCCCTGGAGTCACGGGAGTTGGCAGGCTGAAGAAAGGGAGTTGTCTCCGCGTTGGTGGAAAACCACACTTCGCCATTTCTCCCAATCCACCCAGATCCAGGATCCTCCGAATCCTCCTCGCCTTCAGTGGAAGCTAGAGAGGATGATGAGGGTGCCACATCCAAATCAGGATCTGACTCTCCTGAGTCTGTGGTGTCAGAGGGAGAAGACGATACATCGTGCAGCTCGCTGGAGGGGTCAGGCTGCATAATCATCTCTGAAACTTCACTACAAGTCAAGCCCTTTCTCATGTTGCTTGCTGCTCTTCTCACCATCAAATGACCAGCAGGCTTGCATGCAAGTGTTTAAATCCACTTGCTTTGTATTTGTTTAGTCTGCATTTCTCACCATCAAAAGGCAGCAGATGCATAAATACACTTACTTTGTTTTTGTTTACTCCATGTAGTTCTGAGAGCTGAGGTGCATATTTTGATTTTCTCAGACGCATCAAGGTGAGTACACACACACACACACACACACACACACACACACACACACACACACACACACACACACACACACACACACTTTATTATGCTATTATACTCCATATACACTTCATATAACTCCATGTAAAAGCCAGAAACTAAGCTTTTTTTTGCACAGGCCTATCTAAAGGGTTAATGGTGCCACCTGGTTATCAACAGTAAAAATTACAAATTTTACCTCTTCCCAACAGGGAAAACCACCAACAATCAAAAATGCATAATTATATGGTGTCATGACTTTGCAATCAAAAAATGTGGTTATAATGGAAGTCAATGGGGCAAAAACAGCCACGAACAGTAAATGAGGGAGAAAAAGTTAAAATCTGATGCTGCACAAAAACTAACAATGCATCAAAACTAATGTTGTTTCTGATCTTTGACATGTCCAAGACTGTGATAAAAGGTTAAAAAAAATCCTGTCCACAATCACATTTTATATTGAAAATTAGTCATTTTGTGTGTGTTTTTTCCCAAATCAGTGACATCATTTACGAATTTGGCAATTAAAGAGTTAAAATCCTGAATTTTTTTTACACATTTAGTATTTTTGAGCAGGACGGAGGTTGATTAATAGATTTATGCAAAAAAAATTGAAAAAAATATTTATCTGATATATTTTTACAGCAGTTTAAAGTAGTGGCTGTTTTCAGCCACAAACATAACGAAAGGGTAGTAAATTTGCCCACAGTGTACTGTTGAGTTTTTGAAAAATTTCAAAGCATTTTCCCAAAATATGTGTCAAAATAAGATTTGTCACCAAAAATCATTCCATTTGCTGAAACACAGAGAAAGTTATGGCCAAATTTAGACTAAAAAATACCCCATAGTGGATGAAAACATCCCCAACAGCACATAAGGGTTAAACAAATGAAGAACGGACGTTTGTTCGGCATGAAAATAATTTTGTAAAAAAAGATTAAAAGGGCTTTACAAAAAAAGTGCATGAATAATTTTAAAAATGCACTGTTATGTCCCATAAAAGAAAGAATTGTCAATTGTCAGTTGATTTTCATGGTGACTGTAAAGATATTTGTTAATGTATGTTTTTAATACAAGTGAGATTTAATACCTCGTCTTCTTCAAAAAGCCAGGTCTGTAGAACCAAATCACAAGTTCCCTCCTCTAAAAATTCAACTATTGCATACATTCTGCAAGAAGCAAGAAAAATCATTATAAATGGGTAAGAAGCTGATTATATTTACCAATGGCCTCATCACATCATACAACAACCTATTACCTTTGATTATAACTTATGGAGCAATGACAGAAAAATCACACTCCTGTCTTCTGTATTCATCTTTATCGCATGTTTTGTGAGTTCTGATGTTGGAATCCATTTAATTGTGGTGTTTTTTTGGTTGTACATGTAGGCTCCAATCAAAAATGACGTGCATGGGCTGTGGAACAGTGGGTACGGTTTACTGTACACACGGCAAAGCACTCTTTCTTCCTTGTCTGCCACTTGAAGAATCTCACAGCATCGGCCCCCACTGAGGATGTATGCACAGTCTCGGGCCTTTGTAGAGATTTTCTGTACATTTGTTTTGTTTGGAGTTTTTTTCTGTTTGCTCATCTCTTCCAGTCTCTTAGAAACCTGAATCAGTGGGTGTCTGCCAGAACGCACCATCTTCTTCAGTGACTGCAGGTAGTTTTCAAACATGAAGGCACTACAATTTTCCAGACAACCAAAGTTTTCTGCATCACTTGCAATGTGCAGCATGGTATGTTGTACACGAGGAACTCCTGTCCATAGAGTGTCCTACCTTTTTCCACAAAGTATTACTAATTTCGACTTGCACCACATGTCAGAGCCGTGGGGAAAATGGTAACAGGATTTAGCATGACTGCGCAAAGGACTGGCCACATAGATGTTTCGGAGCTTAGATGTTAAATTATGGAGAACACATTTAAGTGAAACTAAGGAAATTACTTGCCTTGAAATAAAAGAAAATACTCAGAACAGGCAGCAATGGCAGATGATCTAAAATTAAAGAAATGAAGGATGTCTGTTTGCAGACAAGGAAAAGAGAAATTAACTGTTTAGTGACTATATGAATATTTCAGTATCAGATAATACATGAGTCTGAATTGATAGATGTGCCGGAGAACTTTTAAATGCCATTAAATAGAAGAATTCAAAAAATATGTCTGATTGTTAGTCAAACATATACTTACAAATCCAAAGATGATCAGTGCTAGGGCTCTTAAAAGAGCCTTTGGGGTGTAGTTAGCTGCTGTTGACAAGGAAAGGGGAGAAAAAATCGTAACATGAATATGAGTGAGATATATCTGTATGTTTTAAAATGCACTGTTTTCATCAATGATATTTGATTAAACAGGATGACTGCTTGATATACTGCTTGCTCACTTACAATAATCAGATGGCAATTGATACTGGAAAAGAGAAGAGAATTCATTTTATGGTATACATTCAAAAGTTAATAAAAGCTTTTGTCTAATACAATGCTTAGTAGCCTACAATATGTGTACAATAATAATGTAGCATAACTATATCCAGAAATCAATTTCAATAGTACATTGGGATTCGTTTGTTGTTGTTACTATTAGCATTGTTAGTGCTGAGAATGTTTTACGTGAATATATATTTGAAGAGTTCAGATGCAAAAGCCTCTAAGTGCCATCTGAAATTTTCTTCTAGAATGATCATTTTTATCAAGCTTGTATATTTAAGTTCAGTAATTTCACTTAAATGACAATTAATAGGTCATTTTCATTGCCATTTAAGTGAAATTACTGAACTTAAATATACAAGCTTGATAAAAATTATCATTCTAGAAGAAAATTTCAGATGGCACTTAGAGGCTTTTGCATCTGAACTCTTCATTTATATTTATTTATTTATTTATCAAAAACGAATATTGGCATCAGTGGTTGCATGTCAAGAAGGGACACGAGCGACTGGATGAGCGAGACCACGTGATTTGCCTGTCCGACGTGGTTTTTCTTGATTTTTGAGTTTCTATCATACAGTCTATGGTTTCTACCAATGATATTGGTGTGTAATACAATTGGAGTTTGCACAGGGTGTTTATTTTGAATTTGACAATGTTTTTTTTTACTTTTATTCTGTATTTACGGTGCGGCTTGGACGCGGAATCCGTCAAAAATAGACTAGGCGCCTATCTTTAGCGAAGCAGCACAGAGAGCCACTTCTGAAATGCACACAAGCATTGACTAGAATGGGCGCGATCAGCTCCGGTAGCCGTGTCGCACCCGTAATGCGCCGCAAACGTGTGCAGTGTTAATAAGGATTGAAGCGCGCGTCCGAGTGAAGACTGCGCGAGGACATTGTATCCGCGCAACTGATAGTAGCGGCAACAAGCTCAGCAGCTTGATTCAAAAAATCAAACGTAACGGTATAACGAAGTATAACACCGTTGCCATGAAAAACAGAGCGTTGCTATGGACGCAGTTCTGTTCACTCTGGCAATATAATCGTTTTTAAATCAATAAACTCATTTTTACATCAATATTTTGTGTCAAATTATTGATTTATTTGGTAGGTAACTTAGACATTTAATAAGCGCTTCGCGTCCGGGTCCCGATCAGCTGTCGGGGTTGTATTCGCTATAACCTCGCTATACATTATCCCTTAAGTTACTTATAATGGTGCTGACAAGTGGACGGTAGAAAAAAAATAGACGGAAAATCATTGTTATGTGAATAGTAGTGGTACATTTACTAGAAAAGACACAATTTTATAAGAGGTGTATATGGTCATCAGGTGAAAGCGGCATTTATTTATCTCTAGCAAAGACTAGGGACTTTGACTCTCATTCATCTGGTTAACTTACTGAGTATAACGTTAGTTGGCTGTATTAGCCTATCTTATTTTACTTTCTTCAATGTTAAATACCATTTACCTAATGGGTTCATACGTTTTAAAAGTAATTTACTTTAAAAAATAAATAAAAATACTTTACCTTTGAAAAACTAGCAGTATGGGATGTCCGGATATCCAGTTGTCTAGTCTAGAAAACCGTCTCTGCGCGCGGTAGTCACAGAACCCACCTTATATGCCAGCTGGCAGGTTGCGCGTGCTTGGCACGCGAGTAAGAATGTAAATTGTGACAGTAGGCTATTTCAGCATTGACGACTCGTGTGTATATAAAATATGGGTTGCTGAATATATATACATATCTCGTGTGTGTATACATTTTATGAGATTGCGTTAAGATTGTCAGACATTGAGATATATAGGCTACCGAAATAATTTTTAAAAAGTTAGGGTTAGGTAAGCGAAATGAATTTTCCTAATTCATTCATATCTTACAATGAGGAACTCTTTTCCAAAACGCGATAAATCCATTTCAATAGTTTTCAGGAATTTTTTTTTTTACCTAGACCCACACATTTTGTGAATATTCAATTTATCCTGTTAAAATGTTGTTGTTGTTGTTTTTGTTTTTTTGGCTCAGTCTGAACATGTTGAACACTGATCATTAAATCAAACAACAATATTGTTGATGATGAATTTAAAGTTTTTTTGTGTTTTTTTTCCATTTCAAAACGCTATAAATCCATCCATTTGTTTCCCCAAAATTTGTTTTCCCAAAACGCTATAAATCCATAAATGTTTTCCAAAAATTGATGGTTTGTCTTTTAACCCACTGGGGTCCTTCGGGTCCAAATGGACCCGAAGCGTTCAAATAATTTTTTTTTTAAAATCATAGCTTCATCGGAATGGTCAGAGATTTGGTGACTTTGTTGGTACTTGGTATATGAACACCCAAAAAAATTGGGGACAGGATTTGAATAGTCTAAGTGGTTGTAAAAAAAAATAGTCACACTCAGGACCTTCGGGTCCAAATGGACCCGCCATAGGAAATGAATGGGAAATTGGCAAAAATGTGAAAATGCAGAGTTTTTTTGTGCGTACAATCTACAAATCAGCCACGATCCAGAAAAAAAGCACACAACAGTGAAGGGGTTAATCTATAAAACATCAAGAGTGCAAAACAGACACATCCACACACACACACACACACACAAACACACTTTTATACACATACACACTAATAAATTCAGATTATAAAAATCTGTTTTGAATTTTTAAAAATCACAGCTTCATCGGAATGTTCCGAAACTTGGTGACTTTTATGGTATTAGGTATGTGAACACACAAAAAATATTGGGGTCATGATCCAAGCACGTCACACTTCTGCTCTTTGGTCAAAAATGACCCCCATAGGAAATGAATGGGAAATTGTCAAAAATATGAAAACACAGAATTTTTTTGTGCAAACAATCTACAAATCAGCCAGGATGCAGAAAAAAAGGACTCAACAGTGAAGGGGAGAATCTCTAAAACATCAAGAGTACAAAAAACACACACACACACACACACACATTTTTTTTATAAAAAAATAAATAAATAAAAAATATATATAAAAAATGTCTATTATATTCAATGGGAAAAAATGGGTCATAATTATTGCATAAATATTAATTAAAATCATAAAATTATCTCAAAACACCAAAAAAGAAAAGAAAAAATATTATAAAAAAACAAGTTAAAAAAAAAAAAAAAGATTTTTTATATATATATATTAATCCCGCCCTCCGGGTCCATTTGGACCCGAAGGTCCTGAGTGTGACTGTTAAACGAAGGACCCCAGAGGGTTAAAAAAGTCTTTCTTTTATTTTTCGTTTTCGCTTTTATGAGGAAAAAAAACAATGTTAGGCTACGTGACAGCTCTCCGTTACAGAAGCGGTACTAAAAGACTTTAAAACTTTCACAGAGACCTCAAACAGAAAGCACAAAGCCTTTCTTTAAATCGAATTTCGTTTTGTATTAATTGTATCTTAATTTTAATACATTTTCCATTAACCAATTTAATACCGATTTAATAGCCTAAATAAAAAGTAGGCTAAATATAGCCTATAGGCTATATAATCAAGCCGGCACCTGAACTGGAGAAGATCATCCCGAAACTCAGCGATTAAAATTAACCCTTTCACACGTAAGTTTAAAATATTCTGGCTGACCCCCCAGCGTGAGTTTTTCAAGGCGACCGTTATTTAGAATGTGTCACTTTATGGTGTCCATGGTGACGCGTCATTGCTTGTCACGTGACACACCGCAGCAACAACAGAGCTGAATGAATGATGATCTGCTTTTATGTCATTTTTCCTTTTTTATTCAAAATATTCACAAATTTGTTAGATATGGCATGAAATATCTGATATTCCGATTGTCAAATATATGCAAGTGGAAGTGTTTTGTTGTTTAAACACCTTTATAACGATCGCGTTAGTTGAGCTGTATGCGCGATGGGCACCGCCATCTTAGTTTGTGCCGCAGACGCAGTTCAGAGAATCGGATCTGTTGGATTGTTTACAACACGTGAATTCATCCACGACTCCCGAAATACATAAAAGTAAGTGGCTGGTGAACTGGGAGAAGAATAGAGTAAACTTTAAAGTTACTTACACAATGTGTATCTGATATGAATAAAAATTATAATGGAAAGGATTATTATTGCCTCTTCCTTTGACATCAGTGTGTATTTTACAAACTCTAAATGTATTGTTTTTTAGTACTTATATGTCTGAAACCTAAAATAAACATTATGTGGTTGAAAACACTGAAAAGTTGTGATATATGACAGCTCTGAGCGCGCCTGTCTCTGGCTCAGCGCCAGCCGACGCGCGAAAGCACATTTGAATTTAGCAGTTGATCACGTGATGCACTGACCGTTCTAATCACACCGGTGTGATCGTACGCTCCAGGGACCAGCCTAGACTGATCACACCGGTGTGATCGTACGTGCGAAAGGGTTGAGAGCTACAATTAGAAATAGCAAATACGTTTTTTTTTTTACTTACATTTTATTTACTTTTTCCACTAAAATATTATAATTATCCATAAGTAGGTCATATTTGACACAATTAGCTCATAAACACAATAACCTTTTTTAACCTAATAAATGTGACTTAACTTGTGATCTTGCATCGTGCAACTAAACTGCATGCCGCACTCTAGTTGCGTGTACATTTGATACACTGTCTCAACTGTAGCCTACCCCCCTGACCACCTCGAACATTTCTCTTGATTTTACAATGATCTTGCATGACACAGTCATGCAATAATGAAGGTTTTCAGAGCACCGATTAAGGTTAACGAAAATGTAAGTTAACTTTAACAGTCATGTAAGGATGAGATGATATTCAATGTGGAAGGGCCGTGAAGTGAAACTTACCTTAGAAAAAAAACTTTAGTCGATATCTTCGGACTGGAGAAGCGCATGTATTTTGCGCATGATGATTATTATTGTCATTATTAATTTAATTTCCGATCATTATTTTACAGGTGTTCGTTTAAAGATGTCCTCATTTGACTGATTTGGAAGGCCCAAGTTTCAGCATTACAAGAAAGACACAGATTGGTGAAAGATGAATGACACACAAGAGTGTTTTATTTCAAAATAGTTTATTCCCCCCTCCCCTCTCTCTCTCTCTCTCTCTCTCTCTCTCTCTCTCTCTCTCTCTCTCTCTCTCTCTCTCTTTTATTGGTCCTGCTTTTAAAACTATTTGCACAGTTATTTATTTTTTAATGCTGTAAACATCTTTGTTCTGTTATTACTATTTTAATAAAACTTTTTAAAAAAAGTTGTTAGGGGTTGTTAGGGGTTCAAGCACGAAGTGCTGAAACCCTATTGTAATTGTAAGGATTTTTATTAGGGGTTCAAGCACGAAGTGCTGAAACCCTATTGTAATTGTCCTGATTTTTATTATTATTTTTCTTCTGCCGTAAAACGCATCGTGCAGCCCAAACCGTAAGAGCTGGAACCTTGAAACTTTGCCAGATGGTAGTACAAAAATCGAGGAGAGGTTATCAAATTATGACCCCGATTGGCCCATAGGTGGCGCTATAGCAACCAAAAGCGCGAAACTGCTCAGAACTCCTAGACCGTATGTCGTAGACTCAAGTGTCTTATATCATTGGAAAGCTGGACGCCAGACGAACAAAACGTATATCTCCGATTTCATTTCCGCCATGATAGATTTTCCGCCATTTTGAATTTTGTCAAAAACCTACTTTTGCGAACTAGTCCCTGGTTTTTCGCCCGATCGGAACCAAACCAGTGCAGAAATGTTCTCTAGAAACTGAAGATCAATAATTATCGAAAAAAAGTCGAAATTTCGATTCACGGACGCTAAGGGGCGCCAAAACGTACGTTGTGGGAGGGGCCTATTTTACTAAAATGGCTATAACTCCAGAAGTAAATGAGGTATCTTCACCAATCTCGGTACACATATGTATGAGCTCAATATGAGGTAACAGTAAAAAAATCGCGGCGATTTGCCACATGGTGGCGCTATAATATGAAAAAAACATAAAACAGGCTTTAACCACCTGACCGTTAGTCCGATTGACTTGAAAATTGGTATGCAGTGTCTTGGTCCAAGGTGTCATGTATGTGTATGAGGACATTGGCGTATCTAAAAAAACTTGGCCGCCATCAGCCAATGAAATTTGAGCACCTATTAGACAAGGTTAACGGAGGCCGATCGGAACGAAACTCGGTGGGCATGTTCTACTCATGGCCCTAGAGGTCTGTAAGAATTTTAAAAGAAATCGGCCACTAGTTGGCGCTAACGAGTTTTATGGCTCTGTAATCACGTGGTGTTACACTTATTGTCACAAAATGCATACCATTTGATAGATCTCCTCTTGTTGAACAACTTTGCCTCAAGAACCATTGCTGTCAATCAAACCGTTCATTAAATATTCGTAATTATGTTAAAAACCTACTTTTGCGAACTAGTCCTAGGTTTTTCGCCCGATCGGAACCAAACCAGTCTAGGACAATTCTATGGACTCTCTAGGTCAATAATTATCAAAAAAAAGTTGAACTTTTGCATTTTTCGCATGGCTAACAGGGTCATTTAGAAAATGGGCGTGGTAAAATGCACTCAAAAGCCTATAAATCCTAAACGAAAACTCAGAACTTCACGAAAATTGATGAGCATATGTGTCATAACCTGCTTAAGAAGCATGGAAAATTTTATGGAGAGTTGGCGCTATAACTGTTAAAACGCTTTAAAACCATATATTTCCTATGGTAAATTGCCTGTATTTGCTGTAAATGGTGTCTTCTATCATATAATGTTCATATCATAATGTTCAAAACCAGTGCAGCACAATTCTCTGAACTCTCTAGATCAATAATTATCAGAAAAAAAGTTTAACTTCTTCAAAAGGTGATTTTATATGAATATAATGACATATTAAGCCAATAAGTGGTATTTTACTGCCCCCTGCTGTCATTTCATCATACTACTCCCTAATATTGTTATAAAATTCATATTTAGACTTTATAAAATCATTATTTTAACATTTACAATCACATTTTGTCAAAACTCATCTATTGAGTATTACTATTGACAATTGTGTTACACTGAGATATGGAAATGGACGAAAGTAAATGAATGAAATGAAACGAAAGTATAACGGCATTTAAGCCACGCCCCCGAATACAAATTCATTCATAACTCGAAAACGGAAAGTCGTTGCGCGCTCAAATTTTGATGGTGAGGACCTCTCCGGGCTCTTGATCGAAACGTGTCGTCGCGGGCCTCGGGAGCGCGCCCCCCGCGCATCGCCATCCCGCGGGACCCCCGATTTTGAACGGCCATTACTCCAGACCCAGACCACCCCGAACATTGTGTGAGAGCTCGTTGGAAAGAGCCCGTCCTTGGCTAGCTTCGATTCAAATGTGGTGTTATTTGCCCTGGGCATTCCAGAGATAATAGCCCGAACAGATATGCCTTATTACAGTCATAACTCCCAGCCCCAATCGCCCAAAAACACCTTGATGGTCTCATTCAACAGGGCTCCTCAAGCACTATCTATGCTCTGAGTTTCAGAATTTTTCGCCTTTTGGTTCCTGAGATACAAGTAAAAAAACAAATTCCCATTCATTCATTCAAACACTTCAACTGTAAAATGTAAGCTATAATACCACTGTTGTCCACTAGAGGGAGCAGCAGGATTACGCATGATCTTTTAATTCGCTTTCAGTATTGGGAAATAAACAAATGCTTTAAGAAGCAATCTTTTTTATTATGATGTTTTTTTTTTTTATTATGATATTTGTATATATTTTATTTTTTTATTATGATTATGAACGGTTTGATTGACATTAGTGATTCTTGAGGCAAAGTTGTTCAAGATGAGGAGATGAAGATATTTTCACAATATCACATCCTAAAAACATTGAAAACATATTTGTCTTTGTGTGTGTGTGTGTGTGTGTGTGTGTGTGTGTGTGTGTGTGTGTGTGTGTGTGTGTGTGTGTGTGTGGATGTGTTTGTGTTTGTGTGTCTGTGTGTGTAAGCATGCTTAATGGAAAGAACATGGAGAAACTGCTTTGTTTTACTGGTGGATAAAAAAGTCTTTCAAATGAAAGTGAGTCAATTAGTAGTCTTCTACTGCCCTCTGCAGGACATTCTACTTAATAAAATATTTTCATCTGTGCTTTTGCATTAGTTTTTGGACTATATAAAATTACTTGCATGAAAATCACCTATTATAACACAGTCATGTTTTGTCAAAGTTTATCACTTCATTTTTACTGAGCTCTTAGTTTGAACAATTCTGCCTCTCAGTGATTAATTTGAAATCTGAAAATGGTGTTATACAGAGGAGATTTGCAATTATCATTTTGTTACCTATCTTTTATTTTAAATATCTACATCTACAACAAAATGTGTGTGCATGTGTGTGTTCAAGCATGGTTAGTGTATTAAGTATTATTGTTTAAGTATTATTGTTTTCATTTACATTTTAACCACCAGAAGAAGAACACTCATTGGTTCATTCTGCTCACTAAAATATTATTTTTCATTTTTCTTCCATTTGAAATATTGTTTAAACTTAATAAAATCATTAAAATAACATTTCAAATCATATTTTGTCTGTTTATAAATCCCACAGACTCACATTGGCTGCAATACTAATGTTTTTGTAAGACACAGACCTTATAGTCTAATCTGTGTGTATTGTGCATATATTATTGATATTATTACTATTGCAAATCATGTTATTGTAACTCATATCTTAATAGAATATTATTTGTAATTTTAATTCTTTATTTCTTAATTGTTTTTTTATGATTACTACAGATATTATCACCAAAGATATCAACTACACCTTCACTTTTAGTATTGACACGCTGCACACACAGCACAATCACACACTCACTAATGCATTCAAATAAATGTAATCTTACTGTGCTACTTTATTTGTACATGATTAGAATGAACAGAAATCTAAGACTATTTTTCTTCTTTTGTTAAAGCCATTTTAGACTCCAAGTAAGCATTATATTACTAATCATCTATTTTAAAGGTGCCATACAATTGAAAACTGTATTTATCTTGGCATAGTTGAATGATAAGAGTTCTGGACATGGAACTGACATACCGTGAGCCTCAAACACCATCGTTTCCTCCTTCATGTGTAAATCTCCTGTTTGCAAAAGACAGCTGAAAAATGAGTGAATCCCACCATAACACCGACTGTGACGTTGGAGTCAGGATCATTAATATTTATACCCCCCAAATTTGCATTTTCCATCCATGTTCTAGGCCAGGCAGTGTTAATGTGGACCTGCACAGCCGAATCATCAGAAGATCTGCAGGTATTGTGAAGAAGCAAGCAAGGACAATAGTGAAAATGGCAGATCATGGATATAAATGTTATGTCTGAGGCTGTCTGTGCTGCAGATTTGAGAACTTTTCATTCCCTTCCCACAAAAGAGAACTGTCAACAGGCATGGTTGATGTTTACAACAGGATACCTCACCATTTTAATTCAAAGCTGTTAGTTTGCTCTTAACGGAGGCCGATCAGAACGAAACTCGGTGGGCATGTTCGACTCATGGCCCTAGAGGTCTGTAAGAATTTTGAAAGAAATCGGCCACTAGTTGGCGCTAACGAGTTTTACGGCTATGTAATCACGTGATGCATATCATTTGATAGATCTCCTCATACTGAACAACTTTGCCTCAAGAACTACTGCTGTCAATCAATTTGTTCATTAAATACTTGCGATTATGTTAAAAACCTACTTTTGCGAACTAGTCCTAGGTTTTTCGCCCGATCGGAAATATACCAGTGCAGTACAATTCTCTGGAAGCTCTAGATTATTAATTATATAAAAAACTTTAACTTTACCCATTGGGTAGCCATAACAGGATCATTTAGAAAATGGGTATGGCAAAAAACACTCAAAAGCCTGTAAATCCTAAACAAAAACTCAGACAACTCACTAAACTGCCTTATGTGCTTAAAGACCCTAAATGCTTGAACCCCGCTAAATGCTGCTTGCAGCTTTAATTATTTTTATTATTTTATAATTTTTCTGTTGGGTGGTGTGGTGCAATGGATAAGACACATTCCTTTGGTGTGAGAGACCCGGGTTCGAATCCACTGTGAGACACCAATGTGTCCCTGAGCAAGACACTTAACCCCTAGTTGCTCCAGAGGTGTGCGACCTCTGATATATATAGCAACTGTAATTCGCTTTGGATAAAAGCGTCAGCTAAATTAATAAATGTATTGTAATTGTCCTGATTTTTAGGGGTTCAAGCACGAAGTGCTGAAACCCTATTGTAATTGTACCGATTTTTAGGGGTTCAAGCACGAAGTGCTGAAACCCTATTGTAATTGTAAGGATTTTTATTATTTTTCTTCTGCCGTAAAACGCATCGTGCAGCCCAAACCGTAAGTGCTGGAGACTTGAAACTTTGCCAGATGGTAGGCCTCAATTTGGGGACAACCTATCAGACTATGACCCCGATTGGCCCATAGGTGGCGCTACAGCAACCAAAAGTTCAAAATTGCCCATAACTCTTAGACCGTTTGTCCCAGGATCAAGTGTCTTATATCGCTGGAATCCATGGCTCATGGCGGACAAAATGGCTATCTCCGATTTGCTCGCCCTTCAGGTGCCAATTCGAGTAAATTGCATTTTTTTGAAAAATCTATTTTTGCAAACTTTTCCTAGGTTTTTGGCCCGATCGGAACCAAACCACTGCAAGAATATTCTCTGGAGTCTGACAATCAATAATCATCCAAAAAAATTTAAATTTCAATTAACGGTCGATAAGGGGAACCAAAATATTTGATGGCACCAGGGCCACTTTTACTAAAACGGTTATAAATTGTGAACGGAAAGAGATTTTTTTTGCTAAACTTGGGATACATCTTCCTGAGCTCAATCTGAGATCACTTGAAAAAAATCGCAACAATTGGCCACTTGGTGGCACTATAAAACGGTTATAACTTGTGAAAGGAAAGAGATATTTTCGCTAAACTTAGGACACATGTTCATAAGATCAATCTGAGTTGACATGAAAAAAAATCGTGACAATTGGCCACTTGGTGGCGCTATAACAGTGAAAAAAATCATGAAAATAGCTATAAGCGCACCCAACTGTTAGTCTACTGAAAATTGCCACGCAGTGTCTTTGTCCAGGGTGCCATGATAGTCTATGAGAACATTGGTGTATCTCAAAAAACTCAGTATACGTCATTGGCACAATGCCTTGAAGGAGCCTTAGAAGTTTCAAGCCAGTGTTTTTTCACAGGAGTGACCTCCTAAGACTCCTGAATCCTTGCCGAGTCCAACAATACCAAACATGCCAGGTTTCGCCTTATGTCTTTTATAAGTGTCATTTAGAGCTTTAACCCTCTGGGCTTCTTCGTATAATAGTCACACTTAGCTTCCTCCCGCCCGAAAACGGGCGAAGCCTTAAAATTTTACTTTACTTTTTCCCAGGATAACCAATCAAATATATTTTTGTTCTATAATGTTTTCTGAATATTATTTAGAATTTTTAGAATTTTTTATGATACTTTGCATTAATTACATAATTTTTATGAGCTATTTTTTCCATTAGAATTAATATATATTTTTTATTTTATTTATTTTATTTTATTTTTCAATAAATGCAACATTTCACATCAAAATAGAGTGCAGGCCTAAAAAAAAAAATGTTTCAACTGAGAAGAGCGCCATCTAGTGGCTTCAAAATGTATTAATTTGTGTCATGTCCTATAACCGCCTATAGGCGGCCTATAGCTTTTTTATTTATTTATTTGATTTATTCCCATTCGGAAAGAATTTTTTTTATTACTAAGCAACCACTGAATCGAACAACAAAAATTATATATCATTTTAAAGCTTAGGATCTCAGCTTTTTAATGCATATAATCACATTTATTAACTCCTAACGAGTGCTGAGTAATCCCTCTAAAACCAAGTGTACCGCCAGCAGGCGCCACCTAGCTGCAAAAATATTCTTTACCATATTTTTAAAAAATCTTGCCTTGATTAACACAAAGTTGATGTCATTTGAAAGCTTAGAGTCTGAACTTTACAGTGAATGTATCCACTTTGAAAAACTCTTAAGTATTGCTGAGTTATTTGCTGATAAATAGAATTTCCTTTTTTTCATAATCTATAAAATAATGTACTGCAATATGTCAAAAACATCATACAGCTCATGAAACATTCTCAGATAATTGAAAATGGCACTTCGTTTTTTACAGCATATTATTACAATTAAAATGAGCCCAAAATTAACAATCTATTGCTTTTATGACAATATATTCTTCATGGAGAAAATATTGCCCATGAGGGGGTGTCAAAGACTGTACAAAAAGGCTGTCTCTTTTCCAAATGCTGTAACTTTTGATTCCTTTATCCAAAAATTATTATTGTTTTATCCAGATGCAGCTAACATGTAGGGGGACTTCACTAAAAAAGAATTTTCCTCCTACTTTATTTCCTTCCTGAGTTATTCAATGACAAATAAGAAAGATATGCAAAATCATAATAAAAATTATATATATATATATATTGTCTTTTATCCACTGTTTCTTGGCAGGACAATGTCCAAATGTAATGTAATTTTCAAAAAATTTAAAAAGAGTTCTTTCAAACGATACCTACCTTTTGACTCTCCTTGCTATAGTTTTGGAGTTATTATGATTATATAATTTTTATATAGTTTGGGGCAAAATTGGCTGTTTCAGTCTTACCAGTTAATTTCTCTCTGTGTGTGTGTGTGTGTGTTTGTGTGTGTGGATGTGTGTGTGTGGGGGGGAGGGTGTCTTATTTGCACTCTTGATGTTCTAGAGTGTCACCCCTTCATTGCTGTACACTTTTTTTCAGCACAGTGGCTGATCTGTAGCTTGTACCACCAAAAGTTTCTCTGAGTTTTCCTATTTTTTCATATTTCCCATTCATTTCCTATGTCGCCCGTTTTCGGGCAGGAGGAAGCTAAGTGTGACTTTTTTTTTTACGACCCTTTAACATATCAGAATCATCTCCTTGATTTTTTTGTGTGTTCATATAGGTAATAAAACAAAAGTCACCAAGTTTCACCCCATCCGATGAAGCAAAAAAATTAAACAATTCGAAACGTTCAAGTTTTCAAGCCCAGAGGGTTAAAAAAATTGTTTATCTTCAAAGCCGTTAGTCCGATCGAGACAACAACAAAAAAACTAAGGAAATTTGAAAACATAGGTAAATAGCTAAACAATAATGCCAAAATGTTAAAATTATGATAGGAACTGACAAAAAAATTAATTAAATCCAATCAATTTCACCCATGGATCATTTTGATGCTCTCACATGTTTGAAACGAACAATGATGGATTGTGATGAAATTTGTTTTGAATTGGGACTGGCGAATCCCCGTCCATACTGTCAATGACCATTCGCAAAGACCCGCCCACTTTAGTTACTGTTGCTATGTCTGACAAGCGACACCACTCTCACACCACACCAAGTTCTCACGCAGTGAAAAATACATTGCGGATCAGAGAGGAGACTGCGCGCTGACAGACAAGTACTTTTGATATGAAACAAATGGCGCTTTTCCACTACGCAGTACCAGCTCGGCTCGGCTCAGCTCGGCTCGACTCGACTCGGCTTTGTTTGGTTTTCCACTGTGTAAAAGTTGTACCTGTACCTGCTTCCAGGTTTTTTTCGTACCACCTCCGGCGAGGTTCTAAGCGAGCTGAGGCGATACTAAAATGTGACGTGAAAACACGGCAGACTGCTGATTGGTCAGAGAGAATCGTCACTATTCACTGCGTCATCATTGCACGCGCCAGACGGAGTATCCTGAATAAAAAACAGCAAAAACAAAAACATCCAAAAACAACATACACTTGATTTCCTCCATTGTCCTGTGTGTGTGGCAGCGGATGTATCTCGCGTAGAAGATTAAGTCACAGCAGTTTCCTGCGGCGTCGCTATGACGACCAGGTACTATTGTGGAGGTACTATCTGCAATGGAAAACGGAGCGAAAAGCGAGCCGAGTCGAGTCGAGTCGAGCTGGTACTGGTAATGGAAAAGTGCCAAAAGTCTCACCTTTCAAATGTAGTCATTTTTTAGAGACATTTAAACAATAAATACCGTTTTGTGACTCTTTAATGTGTCTGACAGATCGCTGTAGACTCAAGGCTCAGTTAAAGCTGCTCGTGAACCGATCATCTCTTCCTTCTAGTTAATTTATAGCATTAAAATACATGAATGAACATAAAAGGAATGTTGTTTTAAAGTGCTAAGACGTCAGCACACTTTGTTTTTCAAATTTAAATCCTCCAATGTTAATCTACTAACTCTCCTGACTGCTTTGTGGGACAAAATGGCGGATTATGTTTAGTCAGATCTCCTGTCAATCAAACTCCCTGCGAAGGGTCAATTGAGAATGCCCGTGCGCAAAATCCTGATCTAATCAACAATTTTGCTGTAGCACATAGGAAAGCCCGGAAAATCCTGCTATAATGTAAGAGAGCATCTTTATGTATTTGGACCTAGGCCTAACAATGTGTTATGGTGCGCTGTCACCAGTGTTTTTTTTTTGTTTGTTTTTGTTTTGTTTTTGGTGATCGTAGGCTCCTCCTGATTTTGTTAGTCATCTCATCTCTTAAATGCAGTGTATGATCATATCCTGCCCTATTCATGGTAGCCTACTCGCGGACATTGCGTCATCAATGTCATCAATTGCGTCATCAAGGGGGCTTGATAATCCTACTTAAGGGCCCGGTGTTGGCTCGTTACGCCACTGAATATAATTGTCTAAACTCCTTATCAAAATTACATATTTACAACAAATTTGACACATATATATGGGCACACGTTGAGTACTACTAATAAAAGTGGTGAAGATCAGGCAAGACTGTAAGAAGACTCAGGCAAAAAGGTGCTATAACTGTAAAAACGCTTTAAAACCATATATTTCCTATGGTAAACTGCCTGTATTGGCTGTAAATTGACTTTTTCATCTATGATGGCAGGTGTTAAATGCTTGCTAAATAAAACGTAATGTCTTTTGATGCTTGTGTGCTTAAAGGCCTTAAAGGCCTTAACTGCTTGAACCCCGATAAATGCTGCTTGCAGCTTTAATTAGGGGTTCAAGCAGGAAGTGCTGAAACCCTATTGTAATTGTACTGATTTTTATTAGGGGTTCAAGCACGAAGTGCTGAAACCCTATTGTAATTGTCCTGATTTTTAGGGGTTCAAGCACTAAGTGCTGAAACCCTATTGTAATTGTCCTGATTTTTAGGGGTTCAAGCACGAAGTGCTGAAACCCTTTTGTAATTGCTCTGATTTTTAGGGGTTCAAGCACGAAGTGCTGAAACCCTATTGTAATTGTACTGATTTTTATTAGGGGTTCAAGCACGAAGTGCTGAAACCCTATTGTAATTGTGCTGAATTTTATTATTAGGGGTTCAAGCACGAAGTGCTGAAACCCTATTGTAATTGTCCTGGTTTTTAGGGGTTCAAGCACGAAGTGCTGAAACCCTATTGTAATTGTGCTGATTTTTATTAGGGGTTCAAGCACGAAGATTTTCCGCCATTTTGAATTTTGTCAAAAACCTACTTTTGCGAACTAGTCCTAGGTTTTTCGCCCGATCGGAACCAAACCAGTGCAGAAATGTTCACAGGGGTCCGAATATCAATAATTATTGAAAAAAAGTTAAAATTTCGATTAACGGTCACTAAGGGGCGCCAAAACGTTCGAAGGAGGCGGAGCCAGTTTTACTAAAATGGCTATAACTCTTGAAGGCAATGAAGCATCTTCACCAAACTCGGTACACATGTGTAAGAGGTCAATTTGAGGTCACAGTAAAAAAATCGCGACGATTGGCCAGATGGTGGCGCTAGAACATGAAAAAAACATAAAACAGGCTATAACCACCTGACCTTTAGTCCGATTGACTTGAAAATTGGTATGCAGTGTCTTGGTCCAAGGCTATGAGGCTATGTCTATGAGGACATTGGCGTATCTCAAAAAACATGGCCGCTGTCGGCCAATGAAGTTTGAGCACCTATTAGACAAGGTTAACGGAGGCCGATCGGAACGAAACTCGATGGGCATGTTTGACTCATGGCCCTAGAGGTCTGTAAGAATTTTGAAAGAAATCGGCCACTAGTTGGTGCTAACGAATTTTATGGCTCTGTAATCACGTGGTGTTACACTTATCGTCACAAAATGCATATCATTTGATAGGTCTGCTCATGCTGAACAACTTTGCCTCAAGAACCATTGCTGTCAATCAAACCGTTCATTAAATATTCGTGAACACGTTAAAAACCTACTTTTGCGAACTAGTCCTAGGTTTTTCACCCGATCGGAACCAAACCAGTCTAGGACAATTCTCTGGACTCTCAAGATCAATAATTATCAAAAAAAAAGTTGAACTTTTACATTTTTCGCATGGGTATATTGGGTCATAAAGAAAATGGGCGTGGCAAAATGCACTCAAAAGCCTATAAATCCTAAACGAAAACTCAGAACTTCACGAAAATTGGTAAGCATATGTGACATATGATTCTAAACAAGCATGCACAATTTCATGTAGATCGGACCATAGGTGGCGCTATAACTGTTAAAAAGCTTTATAAACCATATATTTCCTATGGTGAATTGCCTGTATTGGCTGTAAATGGTGTTTTGGTGTAATGGTGTAAATGTTCATATAGTAATATTCAAAACCAGTGCATTGCAATTCTCTGGACTCTCCAGATCAATAATTATCAGAAAAAGTATAACTTCTTCATTTGGATGGCCATAATAGGGTCAGTTCAATATGTAGTCTTGACCAAGTGTCCACAAAAGCCTATATCTCTTAAATGACCTTAAAAACAAGTCAGAATAAGCATGACAAATTGCAGACAGATCAGACAAAATTTGCCTCTATAACAGTTAATAAAAAAGGTGAAAATGAATAACATTGGTATAAGCCAATAAGTGGTATTTTACTGCCCCCTGCTGCCATTTCATCATACTACTCCATAATAGTGTTCTATAATTCATATTTAGACTTTATAAAATCATTATTTTAACATTTACAATCACATTTTGTCAAAATTCATCTATTGGAGTATTACAATATTATTACTATTGACAATCTTCACTTCTTAATGTGACTATTGAGTCACATTAAGAAGTGAATACTGAAACTGGAAGTAAAACGGCTATTTAAGCCACGCCCCCGAATACAAATTCACTCATAACTCGAAAACAGAAAGTCGTTGCGCACTCAAATTTTGATGGTAAGGTCCTCTCCGGGCTCTTGATCGAAACGTGTCGTCGCGGGCCTCGGGAGCGCGCCCCCCGCGTCCGCGGGACCCCCGATTTTGAACGGCCGTAACTCCCGACCCAGACCACCCCGAACCTTGTGTGAGAGCTCGTTGGAAAGGGCCCGTCCTTGGCTAGCTTCGATTCAAATATGGTGTAATTTGCCCTCGGCATTCCAGGGATAAAAGCCCCCAAATATTTGCATTTGAACAGTCATAACTCCCCGCCCCAATCGCCCAAAAACAGGGCTCATTCAACAGGGCTCCTCAAGCACTATATATGCTCTGGGTTTCAGAATTTTTCGCCTTCCGGTTCCCGAGATATAAGTGAAAAACCAAATTCCCATTCATTAATTCATTCAATCACTTCAACTGTAAGATGGAAGCTGTAATACCACTGTCCACTAGAGGGAGCAGCAGGATTACAGATTACCTTTTTATTCACTTTCAGTATTGTAAAACAAACAAATGCTTTAAAAAGAAATATTTTTTATTATGATGTACTGCTATAGGGCTGTAGCTATCGATTATTTTAGTAATCGAGTATTCTATTCAAGTAATCGGATAAAAAAATGTGGTAAAAAATAGATTCAAGTTAACAACAGCCTTTAAAATGACTTAAAATACAAATATATAATAACAAGCAATAATGATTGGTTCAAGTAAAGTATCAAAGTAAGTAATTATATGGGTTTTATTGAACAACACTGTTAAAATATACCCATGTAAAATAAATGATATAAACTAATATAGAGATAACTTATGTACATGAATAACAAATGCCTGCAGAGGGCACCAGCGGCCTGGTTGTTGTTACACTAAGGCATTATCAAATCCTTGTTTATTGGCCAAACAACATTAAATTCAAATGTCAACTTAACTTTTAATATTTGGCCACTTCAGTACGATAGAAGTGCTACAGCCACTGTAATTTCTTGAACAAGAACATGTGCACATCAAAACATGCAAACTCAGAGCGAGAGTTTAAACTTTTATTTTGAAATCGCGATGTTTAAACTTTTATTTTGAAACTGAGATAAACAGCAATTTGAGAAACCCGAGACGCGCTCCACAAATATTAATGATAACAGTACAACTATGAAACACAAACTGCGTCCGACTTGCGTTCCCAAATGCACGTTATTGGAAACGTAAACAAACAGCACTGCAGAGACTGAGTTTGCTTGGAGCAGCGTTTACTGTGGACGGAGCTGAGGTAATTTTAACATGTAATCTGCACTCATGTAATTGAAGCGTCTTCTCTGTGACAAAACAAACAAACAAAAAAACAGAGGATATATTTATTTAACTGAATCACAGACTTTGTGATTTCACAATAGCACTATGCTATATAATGACTGTAAATGGTTTTAAATACATCGCGTTGTCTTAGAAAACTGTGTAATTGGTTGATGGATTCTCGTCTGTGGAATGCACCACTTCCAGTAAATTGCAATCGAGGATTTTTTAAATCGAGTACTTGACTTTAAAGTTTAAAGGGGTCATATAATGCCATTTTTGTACAGGCTAATATGATTCTTTAGGGTCTAAATTAAAAGTTTGTAATATACTTCAATTAAAAATTCTCATTAGTATTATAAGATAACACTCATTTTACCTGGTCAAAAACAGCTCTGTTTTCAGCACGCCATTTAAGTGCATGTGTCTTTAAATGATAATAAGCTTTGCTCACCCCGCCCCTCTGTTCTGTGCGTACACCGTTTCTAACACAATAACCATCTGTTCATTAACATGGGATTATGAATTATATTGAGAACGTCGTACATAGAAAACATGTCGTAATGTACTCTGAGTGTAAACAGCCGCATTCACCGTGAAGCAAGCGATTTGCAAAGATTAATATAAAGATTAATATAAAGGTTAATAAAACATTACACTCACTTCTTCTTCTGGAGGTACAGCAGGAACACGAATAGTTGGTACCAATCCTATTTTCAGGAGCAGCTTCTTAGCAAAACCAGCTTTACTGACCCTCCTTTGTAAAGCTGTCTGGTGTGAAATGATTTGCGCAAACATGAAAGCATGGATTTACTAAAATGGCTATAACTCAAGAAGTAAATGAGATATCTTCACTAAACTCAGTACACATGTGTATGGGTTCAATTTGAGGTCACAGTAAACAATTTTATGGAGATCGGACCATAGGTGGCGCTATAACTGTTAAAAAGCTTTAAAACCATATATATCCCATGGTAAACTGCCTGTATTGGCTGTAAATGGTCTTTTCCATCTATTATGTCAGTGGTTACATGCCTGCTAAATAAATCTTAATAACTTTTGATGCTTTTGTGCTTAAATGCCTTAAAGGCCTTAACTGCTTGAACCCCGATAAATGCTGCTTGCAGCTTTAATTATTATTATTATTAGGGGTTCAAGCACGAAGTGCTGAAACCCTATTGTAATTGCTCTGATTTTTAGGGGTTCAAGCATGAAATGCTGAAACCCTATTGTAATTGTAAGGATTTGTAAAACGCATCGTGCAGGACAAACCGTAAGGCCTAGAGACTTGAAACCTGGCCAGATGGTAGGCCTCAATTTGGGGACAACCTATCAGAGTATGACCCCGATTGGCCCATAGGTGGCGCTACAGCGACCAAAAGTACAAAATCGCCCATGACTCTTAGGCCGTTTGTCCCAGGATCAAGTGTCTTATATCGTTGGAATCCTTGGCTCAGGGCGGACAAAATGGCTATCTCCGATTTGCTTGCCGGCAGGGAAAATTTTCTTCTATGTCGAATTTTGTCCAAAACCTACTTTTGCGAACTAGTCCCTGGTTTTTTGCCCGATCGGAACCAAACCAGTCTAGGACAATTCTATGGACTCTCTAGATCAATAATTATCGAAAAAAAGTTGAACTTTTGCATTTGGGTGGCTGTAACAGGGTCATTTAGAAAAGGGGTGTGGCAAAATACACTAAAAAGCCTATAAATCCCAAATGAAAACTCAGAACTTTACCAAAATCGATGAGCATATGTGTCAGAACATGGTGAGGAAGCATGCAGAGTTTCATGGAGATCGGACCTTAGGTGGCGCTATAACTGGCAAAAAGCCTTCATTCTTATTAGGGGTTCAAGCATGAAATGCTGAAACCCTATTGTAATTGTAAGGATTTGTAAAACGCATCGTGCAGGACAAACCGTAAGGCCTAGAGACTTGAAACCTGGCCAGATGGTAGGCCTCAATTTGGGGACAACCTATCAGAGTATGACCCCGATTGGCCCATAGGTGGCGCTACAGCGACCAAAAGTACAAAATCGCCCATGACTCTTAGGCCGTTTGTCCCAGGATCAAGTGTCTTATATCGTTGGAATCCTTGGCTCAGGGCGGACAAAATGGCTATCTCCGATTTGCTTGCCGGCAGGGAAAATTTTCTTCTATGTCGAATTTTGTCCAAAACCTACTTTTGCGAACTAGTCCCTGGTTTTTCGCCCGATCGGAACCAAACCAGTCTAGGACAATTCTATGGACTCTCTAGATCAATAATTATCGAAAAAAAGTTGAACTTTTGCATTTGGGTGGCTGTAACAGGGTCATTTAGAAAAGGGGTGTGGCAAAATACACTAAAAAGCCTATAAATCCCAAATGAAAACTCAGAACTTTACCAAAATCGATGAGCATATGTGTCAGAACATGGTGAGGAAGCATGCAGAGTTTCATGGAGATCGGACCTTAGGTGGCGCTATAACTGGCAAAAAGCCTTCATTCTTATTAGGGGTTCAAGCATGAAATGCTGAAACCCTATTGTAATTGTAAGGATTTGTAAAACGCATCGTGCAGGACAAACCGTAAGGCCTAGAGACTTGAAACCTGGCCAGATGGTAGGCCTCAATTTGGGGACAACCTATCAGAGTATGACCCCGATTGGCCCATAGGTGGCGCTACAGCGACCAAAAGTACAAAATCGCCCATGACTCTTAGGCCGTTTGTCCCAGGATCAAGTGTCTTATATCGTTGGAATCCTTGGCTCAGGGCGGACAAAATGGCTATCTCCGATTTGCTTGCCGGCAGGGAAAATTTTCTTCTATGTCGAATTTTGTCCAAAACCTACTTTTGCGAACTAGTCCCTGGTTTTTCGCCCGATCGGAACCAAACCAGTCTAGGACAATTCTATGGACTCTCTAGATCAATAATTATCGAAAAAAAGTTGAACTTTTGCATTTGGGTGGCTGTAACAGGGTCATTTAGAAAAGGGGTGTGGCAAAATACACTAAAAAGCCTATAAATCCCAAATGAAAACTCAGAACTTTACCAAAATCGATGAGCATATGTGTCAGAACATGGTGAGGAAGCATGCAGAGTTTCATGGAGATCGGACCTTAGGTGGCGCTATAACTGGCAAAAAGCCTTCATTCTTATTAGGGGTTCAAGCATGAAATGCTGAAACCCTATTGTAATTGTAAGGATTTGTAAAACGCATCGTGCAGGACAAACCGTAAGGCCTAGAGACTTGAAACCTGGCCAGATGGTAGGCCTCAATTTGGGGACAACCTATCAGAGTATGACCCCGATTGGCCCATAGGTGGCGCTACAGCGACCAAAAGTACAAAATCGCCCATGACTCTTAGGCCGTTTGTCCCAGGATCAAGTGTCTTATATCGTTGGAATCCTTGGCTCAGGGCGGACAAAATGGCTATCTCCGATTTGCTCGCCGGCAGGGACAATTTTCTTCTATGTCGAATTTTGTCCAAAACCTACTTTTGCGAACTAGTCCCTGGTTTTTCGCCCGATCGGAACCAAACCAGTCTAGGACAATTCTATGGACTCTCTAGATCAATAATTATCGAAAAAAAGTTGAACTTTTGCATTTGGGTGGCTGTAACAGGGTCATTTAGAAAAGGGGTGTGGCAAAATACACTAAAAAGCCTATAAATCCCAAATGAAAACTCAGAACTTTACCAAAATCGATGAGCATATGTGCCAGAACATGGTGAGGAAGCATGCAGAGTTTCATGGAGATCGGACCTTAGGTGGCGCTATAACTGGCAAAAAGCCTTCATTCTTATTAGGGGTTCAAGCATGAAATGCTGAAACCCTATTGTAATTGTAAGGATTTGTAAAACGCATCGTGCAGGACAAACCGTAAGGCCTAGAGACTTGAAACCTGGCCAGATGGTAGGCCTCAATTTGGGGACAACCTATCAGAGTATGACCCCGATTGGCCCATAGGTGGCGCTACAGCGACCAAAAGTACAAAATCGCCCATGACTCTTAGGCCGTTTGTCCCAGGATCAAGTGTCTTATATCGTTGGAATCCTTGGCTCAGGGCGGACAAAATGGCTATCTCCGATTTGCTCGCCGGCAGGGAAAATTTTCTTCTATGTCGAATTTTGTCCAAAACCTACTTTTGCGAACTAGTCCCTGGTTTTTCGCCCGATCGGAACCAAACCAGTCTAGGACAATTCTATGGACTCTCTAGATCAATAATTATCGAAAAAAAGTTGAACTTTTGCATTTGGGTGGCTGTAACAGGGTCATTTAGAAAAGGGGTGTGGCAAAATACACTAAAAAGCCTATAAATCCCAAATGAAAACTCAGAACTTTACCAAAATCGATGAGCATATGTGCCAGAACATGGTGAGGAAGCATGCAGAGTTTCATGGAGATCGGACCTTAGGTGGCGCTATAACTGGCAAAAAGCCTTCATTCTTATTAGGGGTTCAAGCATGAAATGCTGAAACCCTATTGTAATTGTAAGGATTTGTAAAACGCATCGTGCAGGACAAACCGTAAGGCCTAGAGACTTGAAACCTGGCCAGATGGTAGGCCTCAATTTGGGGACAACCTATCAGAGTATGACCCCGATTGGCCCATAGGTGGCGCTACAGCGACCAAAAGTACAAAATCGCCCATGACTCTTAGGCCGTTTGTCCCAGGATCAAGTGTCTTATATCGTTGGAATCCTTGGCTCAGGGCGGACAAAATGGCTATCTCCGATTTGCTCGCCGGCAGGGAAAATTTTCTTCTATGTCGAATTTTGTCCAAAACCTACTTTTGCGAACTAGTCCCTGGTTTTTCGCCCGATCGGAACCAAACCAGTCTAGGACAATTCTATGGACTCTCTAGATCAATAATTATCGAAAAAAAGTTGAACTTTTGCATTTGGGTGGCTGTAACAGGGTCATTTAGAAAAGGGGTGTGGCAAAATACACTAAAAAGCCTATAAATCCCAAATGAAAACTCAGAACTTTACCAAAATCGATGAGCATATGTGTCAGAACATGGTGAGGAAGCATGCAGAGTTTCATGGAGATCGGACCTTAGGTGGCGCTATAACTGGCAAAAAGCCTTCATTCTTATTAGGGGTTCAAGCATGAAATGCTGAAACCCTATTGTAATTGTAAGGATTTGTAAAACGCATCGTGCAGGACAAACCGTAAGGCCTAGAGACTTGAAACCTGGCCAGATGGTAGGCCTCAATTTGGGGACAACCTATCAGAGTATGACCCCGATTGGCCCATAGGTGGCGCTACAGCGACCAAAAGTACAAAATCGCCCATGACTCTTAGGCCGTTTGTCCCAGGATCAAGTGTCTTATATCGTTGGAATCCTTGGCTCAGGGCGGACAAAATGGCTATCTCCGATTTGCTCGCCGGCAGGGAAAATTTTCTTCTATGTCGAATTTTGTCCAAAACCTACTTTTGCGAACTAGTCCCTGGTTTTTCGCCCGATCGGAACCAAACCAGTCTAGGACAATTCTATGGACTCTCTAGATCAATAATTATCGAAAAAAAGTTGAACTTTTGCATTTGGGTGGCTGTAACAGGGTCATTTAGAAAAGGGGTGTGGCAAAATACACTAAAAAGCCTATAAATCCCAAATGAAAACTCAGAACTTTACCAAAATCGATGAGCATATGTGCCAGAACATGGTGAGGAAGCATGCAGAGTTTCATGGAGATCGGACCTTAGGTGGCGCTATAACTGGCAAAAAGCCTTCATTCTTATTAGGGGTTCAAGCATGAAATGCTGAAACCCTATTGTAATTGTAAGGATTTGTAAAACGCATCGTGCAGGACAAACCGTAAGGCCTAGAGACTTGAAACCTGGCCAGATGGTAGGCCTCAATTTGGGGACAACCTATCAGAGTATGACCCCGATTGGCCCATAGGTGGCGCTACAGCGACCAAAAGTACAAAATCGCCCATGACTCTTAGGCCGTTTGTCCCAGGATCAAGTGTCTTATATCGTTGGAATCCTTGGCTCAGGGCGGACAAAATGGCTATCTCCGATTTGCTCGCCGGCAGGGAAAATTTTCTTCTATGTCGAATTTTGTCCAAAACCTACTTTTGCGAACTAGTCCCTGGTTTTTCGCCCGATCGGAACCAAACCAGTCTAGGACAATTCTATGGACTCTCTAGATCAATAATTATCGAAAAAAAGTTGAACTTTTGCATTTGGGTGGCTGTAACAGGGTCATTTAGAAAAGGGGTGTGGCAAAATACACTAAAAAGCCTATAAATCCCAAATGAAAACTCAGAACTTTACCAAAATCGATGAGCATATGTGCCAGAACATGGTGAGGAAGCATGCAGAGTTTCATGGAGATCGGACCTTAGGTGGCGCTATAACTGGCAAAAAGCCTTCATTCTTATTAGGGGTTCAAGCATGAAATGCTGAAACCCTATTGTAATTGTAAGGATTTGTAAAACGCATCGTGCAGGACAAACCGTAAGGCCTAGAGACTTGAAACCTGGCCAGATGGTAGGCCTCAATTTGGGGACAACCTATCAGAGTATGACCCCGATTGGCCCATAGGTGGCGCTACAGCGACCAAAAGTACAAAATCGCCCATGACTCTTAGGCCGTTTGTCCCAGGATCAAGTGTCTTATATCGTTGGAATCCTTGGCTCAGGGCGGACAAAATGGCTATCTCCGATTTGCTCGCCGGCAGGGAAAATTTTCTTCTATGTCGAATTTTGTCCAAAACCTACTTTTGCGAACTAGTCCCTGGTTTTTCGCCCGATCGGAACCAAACCAGTCTAGGACAATTCTATGGACTCTCTAGATCAATAATTATCGAAAAAAAGTTGAACTTTTGCATTTGGGTGGCTGTAACAGGGTCATTTAGAAAAGGGGTGTGGCAAAATACACTAAAAAGCCTATAAATCCCAAATGAAAACTCAGAACTTTACCAAAATCGATGAGCATATGTGTCAGAACATGGTGAGGAAGCATGCAGAGTTTCATGGAGATCGGACCTTAGGTGGCGCTATAACTGGCAAAAAGCCTTCATTCTTATTAGGGGTTCAAGCATGAAATGCTGAAACCCTATTGTAATTGTAAGGATTTGTAAAACGCATCGTGCAGGACAAACCGTAAGGCCTAGAGACTTGAAACCTGGCCAGATGGTAGGCCTCAATTTGGGGACAACCTATCAGAGTATGACCCCGATTGGCCCATAGGTGGCGCTACAGCGACCAAAAGTACAAAATCGCCCATGACTCTTAGGCCGTTTGTCCCAGGATCAAGTGTCTTATATCGTTGGAATCCTTGGCTCAGGGCGGACAAAATGGCTATCTCCGATTTGCTCGCCGGCAGGGAAAATTTTCTTCTATGTCGAATTTTGTCCAAAACCTACTTTTGCGAACTAGTCCCTGGTTTTTCGCCCGATCGGAACCAAACCAGTCTAGGACAATTCTATGGACTCTCTAGATCAATAATTATCGAAAAAAAGTTGAACTTTTGCATTTGGGTGGCTGTAACAGGGTCATTTAGAAAAGGGGTGTGGCAAAATACACTAAAAAGCCTATAAATCCCAAATGAAAACTCAGAACTTTACCAAAATCGATGAGCATATGTGCCAGAACATGGTGAGGAAGCATGCAGAGTTTCATGGAGATCGGACCTTAGGTGGCGCTATAACTGGCAAAAAGCCTTCATTCTTATTAGGGGTTCAAGCATGAAATGCTGAAACCCTATTGTAATTGTAAGGATTTGTAAAACGCATCGTGCAGGACAAACCGTAAGGCCTAGAGACTTGAAACCTGGCCAGATGGTAGGCCTCAATTTGGGGACAACCTATCAGAGTATGACCCCGATTGGCCCATAGGTGGCGCTACAGCGACCAAAAGTACAAAATCGCCCATGACTCTTAGGCCGTTTGTCCCAGGATCAAGTGTCTTATATCGTTGGAATCCTTGGCTCAGGGCGGACAAAATGGCTATCTCCGATTTGCTCGCCGGCAGGGACAATTTTCTTCTATGTCGAATTTTGTCCAAAACCTACTTTTGCGAACTAGTCCCTGGTTTTTCGCCCGATCGGAACCAAACCAGTCTAGGACAATTCTATGGACTCTCTAGATCAATAATTATCGAAAAAAAGTTGAACTTTTGCATTTGGGTGGCTGTAACAGGGTCATTTAGAAAAGGGGTGTGGCAAAATACACTAAAAAGCCTATAAATCCCAAATGAAAACTCAGAACTTTACCAAAATCGATGAGCATATGTGCCAGAACATGGTGAGGAAGCATGCAGAGTTTAATGGAGATCGGACCTTAGGTGGCGCTATAACTGGCAAAAAGCCTTCATTCTTATTAGGGGTTCAAGCATGAAATGCTGAAACCCTATTGTAATTGTAAGGATTTGTAAAACGCATCGTGCAGGACAAACCGTAAGGCCTAGAGACTTGAAACCTGGCCAGATGGTAGGCCTCAATTTGGGGACAACCTATCAGAGTATGACCCCGATTGGCCCATAGGTGGCGCTACAGCGACCAAAAGTACAAAATCGCCCATGACTCTTAGGCCGTTTGTCCCAGGATCAAGTGTCTTATATCGTTGGAATCCTTGGCTCAGGGCGGACAAAATGGCTATCTCCGATTTGCTCGCCGGCAGGGACAATTTTCTTCTATGTCGAATTTTGTCCAAAACCTACTTTTGCGAACTAGTCCCTGGTTTTTCGCCCGATCGGAACCAAACCAGTCTAGGACAATTCTATGGACTCTCTAGATCAATAATTATCGAAAAAAAGTTGAACTTTTGCATTTGGGTGGCTGTAACAGGGTCATTTAGAAAAGGGGTGTGGCAAAATACACTAAAAAGCCTATAAATCCCAAATGAAAACTCAGAACTTTACCAAAATCGATGAGCATATGTGTCAGAACATGGTGAGGAAGCATGCAGAGTTTCATGGAGATCGGACCTTAGGTGGCGCTATAACTGGCAAAAAGCCTTCATTCTTATTAGGGGTTCAAGCATGAAATGCTGAAACCCTATTGTAATTGTAAGGATTTGTAAAACGCATCGTGCAGGACAAACCGTAAGGCCTAGAGACTTGAAACTTGGCCAGATGGTAGGCCTCAATTTGGGGACAACCTATCAGAGTATGACCCCGATTGGCCCATAGGTGGCGCTACAGCGACCAAAAGTACAAAATCGCCCATGACTCTTAGGCCGTTTGTCCCAGGATCAAGTGTCTTATATCGTTGGAATCCTTGGCTCAGGGCGGACAAAATGGCTATCTCCGATTTGCTCGCCGGCAGGGACAATTTTCTTCTATGTCGAATTTTGTCCAAAACCTACTTTTGCGAACTAGTCCCTGGTTTTTCGCCCGATCGGAACCAAACCAGTCTAGGACAATTCTATGGACTCTCTAGATCAATAATTATCGAAAAAAAGTTGAACTTTTGCATTTGGGTGGCTGTAACAGGGTCATTTAGAAAAGGGGTGTGGCAAAATACACTAAAAAGCCTATAAATCCCAAATGAAAACTCAGAACTTTACCAAAATCGATGAGCATATGTGCCAGAACATGGTGAGGAAGCATGCAGAGTTTAATGGAGATCGGACCTTAGGTGGCGCTATAACTGGCAAAAAGCCTTCATTCTTATTAGGGGTTCAAGCATGAAATGCTGAAACCCTATTGTAATTGTAAGGATTTGTAAAACGCATCGTGCAGGACAAACCGTAAGGCCTAGAGACTTGAAACCTGGCCAGATGGTAGGCCTCAATTTGGGGACAACCTATCAGAGTATGACCCCGATTGGCCCATAGGTGGCGCTACAGCGACCAAAAGTACAAAATCGCCCATGACTCTTAGGCCGTTTGTCCCAGGATCAAGTGTCTTATATCGTTGGAATCCTTGGCTCAGGGCGGACAAAATGGCTATCTCCGATTTGCTCGCCGGCAGGGACAATTTTCTTCTATGTCGAATTTTGTCCAAAACCTACTTTTGCGAACTAGTCCCTGGTTTTTCGCCCGATCGGAACCAAACCAGTCTAGGACAATTCTATGGACTCTCTAGATCAATAATTATCGAAAAAAAGTTGAACTTTTGCATTTGGGTGGCTGTAACAGGGTCATTTAGAAAAGGGGTGTGGCAAAATACACTAAAAAGCCTATAAATCCCAAATGAAAACTCAGAACTTTACCAAAATCGATGAGCATATGTGTCAGAACATGGTGAGGAAGCATGCAGAGTTTCATGGAGATCGGACCTTAGGTGGCGCTATAACTGGCAAAAAGCCTTCATTCTTATTAGGGGTTCAAGCATGAAATGCTGAAACCCTATTGTAATTGTAAGGATTTGTAAAACGCATCGTGCAGGACAAACCGTAAGGCCTAGAGACTTGAAACCTGGCCAGATGGTAGGCCTCAATTTGGGGACAACCTATCAGAGTATGACCCCGATTGGCCCATAGGTGGCGCTACAGCGACCAAAAGTACAAAATCGCCCATGACTCTTAGGCCGTTTGTCCCAGGATCAAGTGTCTTATATCGTTGGAATCCTTGGCTCAGGGCGGACAAAATGGCTATCTCCGATTTGCTCGCCGGCAGGGACAATTTTCTTCTATGTCGAATTTTGTCCAAAACCTACTTTTGCGAACTAGTCCCTGGTTTTTCGCCCGATCGGAACCAAACCAGTCTAGGACAATTCTATGGACTCTCTAGATCAATAATTATCGAAAAAAAGTTGAACTTTTGCATTTGGGTGGCTGTAACAGGGTCATTTAGAAAAGGGGTGTGGCAAAATACACTAAAAAGCCTATAAATCCCAAATGAAAACTCAGAACTTTACCAAAATCGATGAGCATATGTGCCAGAACATGGTGAGGAAGCATGCAGAGTTTCATGGAGATCGGACCTTAGGTGGCGCTATAACTGGCAAAAAGCCTTCATTCTTATTAGGGGTTCAAGCATGAAATGCTGAAACCCTATTGTAATTGTAAGGATTTGTAAAACGCATCGTGCAGGACAAACCGTAAGGCCTAGAGACTTGAAACCTGGCCAGATGGTAGGCCTCAATTTGGGGACAACCTATCAGAGTATGACCCCGATTGGCCCATAGGTGGCGCTACAGCGACCAAAAGTACAAAATCGCCCATGACTCTTAGGCCGTTTGTCCCAGGATCAAGTGTCTTATATCGTTGGAATCCTTGGCTCAGGGCGGACAAAATGGCTATCTCCGATTTGCTCGCCGGCAGGGAAAATTTTCTTCTATGTCGAATTTTGTCCAAAACCTACTTTTGCGAACTAGTCCCTGGTTTTTCGCCCGATCGGAACCAAACCAGTCTAGGACAATTCTATGGACTCTCTAGATCAATAATTATCGAAAAAAAGTTGAACTTTTGCATTTGGGTGGCTGTAACAGGGTCATTTAGAAAAGGGGTGTGGCAAAATACACTAAAAAGCCTATAAATCCCAAATGAAAACTCAGAACTTTACCAAAATCGATGAGCATATGTGCCAGAACATGGTGAGGAAGCATGCAGAGTTTCATGGAGATCGGACCTTAGGTGGCGCTATAACTGGCAAAAAGCCTTCATTCTTATTAGGGGTTCAAGCATGAAATGCTGAAACCCTATTGTAATTGTAAGGATTTGTAAAACGCATCGTGCAGGACAAACCGTAAGGCCTAGAGACTTGAAACCTGGCCAGATGGTAGGCCTCAATTTGGGGACAACCTATCAGAGTATGACCCCGATTGGCCCATAGGTGGCGCTACAGCGACCAAAAGTACAAAATCGCCCATGACTCTTAGGCCGTTTGTCCCAGGATCAAGTGTCTTATATCGTTGGAATCCTTGGCTCAGGGCGGACAAAATGGCTATCTCCGATTTGCTCGCCGGCAGGGACAATTTTCTTCTATGTCGAATTTTGTCCAAAACCTACTTTTGCGAACTAGTCCCTGGTTTTTCGCCCGATCGGAACCAAACCAGTCTAGGACAATTCTATGGACTCTCTAGATCAATAATTATCGAAAAAAAGTTGAACTTTTGCATTTGGGTGGCTGTAACAGGGTCATTTAGAAAAGGGGTGTGGCAAAATACACTAAAAAGCCTATAAATCCCAAATGAAAACTCAGAACTTTACCAAAATCGATGAGCATATGTGTCAGAACATGGTGAGGAAGCATGCAGAGTTTCATGGAGATCGGACCTTAGGTGGCGCTATAACTGGCAAAAAGCCTTCATTCTTATTAGGGGTTCAAGCATGAAATGCTGAAACCCTATTGTAATTGTAAGGATTTGTAAAACGCATCGTGCAGGACAAACCGTAAGGCCTAGAGACTTGAAACCTGGCCAGATGGTAGGCCTCAATTTGGGGACAACCTATCAGAGTATGACCCCGATTGGCCCATAGGTGGCGCTACAGCGACCAAAAGTACAAAATCGCCCATGACTCTTAGGCCGTTTGTCCCAGGATCAAGTGTCTTATATCGTTGGAATCCTTGGCTCAGGGCGGACAAAATGGCTATCTCCGATTTGCTCGCCGGCAGGGAAAATTTTCTTCTATGTCGAATTTTGTCCAAAACCTACTTTTGCGAACTAGTCCCTGGTTTTTCGCCCGATCGGAACCAAACCAGTCTAGGACAATTCTATGGACTCTCTAGATCAATAATTATCGAAAAAAAGTTGAACTTTTGCATTTGGGTGGCTGTAACAGGGTCATTTAGAAAAGGGGTGTGGCAAAATACACTAAAAAGCCTATAAATCCCAAATGAAAACTCAGAACTTTACCAAAATCGATGAGCATATGTGCCAGAACATGGTGAGGAAGCATGCAGAGTTTCATGGAGATCGGACCTTAGGTGGCGCTATAACTGGCAAAAAGCCTTCATTCTTATTAGGGGTTCAAGCATGAAATGCTGAAACCCTATTGTAATTGTAAGGATTTGTAAAACGCATCGTGCAGGACAAACCGTAAGGCCTAGAGACTTGAAACCTGGCCAGATGGTAGGCCTCAATTTGGGGACAACCTATCAGAGTATGACCCCGATTGGCCCATAGGTGGCGCTACAGCGACCAAAAGTACAAAATCGCCCATGACTCTTAGGCCGTTTGTCCCAGGATCAAGTGTCTTATATCGTTGGAATCCTTGGCTCAGGGCGGACAAAATGGCTATCTCCGATTTGCTCGCCGGCAGGGACAATTTTCTTCTATGTCGAATTTTGTCCAAAACCTACTTTTGCGAACTAGTCCCTGGTTTTTCGCCCGATCGGAACCAAACCAGTCTAGGACAATTCTATGGACTCTCTAGATCAATAATTATCGAAAAAAAGTTGAACTTTTGCATTTGGGTGGCTGTAACAGGGTCATTTAGAAAAGGGGTGTGGCAAAATACACTAAAAAGCCTATAAATCCCAAATGAAAACTCAGAACTTTACCAAAATCGATGAGCATATGTGTCAGAACATGGTGAGGAAGCATGCAGAGTTTCATGGAGATCGGACCTTAGGTGGCGCTATAACTGGCAAAAAGCCTTCATTCTTATTAGGGGTTCAAGCATGAAATGCTGAAACCCTATTGTAATTGTAAGGATTTGTAAAACGCATCGTGCAGGACAAACCGTAAGGCCTAGAGACTTGAAACCTGGCCAGATGGTAGGCCTCAATTTGGGGACAACCTATCAGAGTATGACCCCGATTGGCCCATAGGTGGCGCTACAGCGACCAAAAGTACAAAATCGCCCATGACTCTTAGGCCGTTTGTCCCAGGATCAAGTGTCTTATATCGTTGGAATCCTTGGCTCAGGGCGGACAAAATGGCTATCTCCGATTTGCTTGCCGGCAGGGAAAATTTTCTTCTATGTCGAATTTTGTCCAAAACCTACTTTTGCGAACTAGTCCCTGGTTTTTCGCCCGATCGGAACCAAACCAGTCTAGGACAATTCTATGGACTCTCTAGATCAATAATTATCGAAAAAAAGTTGAACTTTTGCATTTGGGTGGCTGTAACAGGGTCATTTAGAAAAGGGGTGTGGCAAAATACACTAAAAAGCCTATAAATCCCAAATGAAAACTCAGAACTTTACCAAAATCGATGAGCATATGTGTCAGAACATGGTGAGGAAGCATGCAGAGTTTCATGGAGATCGGACCTTAGGTGGCGCTATAACTGGCAAAAAGCCTTCATTCTTATTAGGGGTTCAAGCATGAAATGCTGAAACCCTATTGTAATTGTAAGGATTTGTAAAACGCATCGTGCAGGACAAACCGTAAGGCCTAGAGACTTGAAACCTGGCCAGATGGTAGGCCTCAATTTGGGGACAACCTATCAGAGTATGACCCCGATTGGCCCATAGGTGGCGCTACAGCGACCAAAAGTACAAAATCGCCCATGACTCTTAGGCCGTTTGTCCCAGGATCAAGTGTCTTATATCGTTGGAATCCTTGGCTCAGGGCGGACAAAATGGCTATCTCCGATTTGCTCGCCGGCAGGGACAATTTTCTTCTATGTCGAATTTTGTCCAAAACCTACTTTTGCGAACTAGTCCCTGGTTTTTCGCCCGATCGGAACCAAACCAGTCTAGGACAATTCTATGGACTCTCTAGATCAATAATTATCGAAAAAAAGTTGAACTTTTGCATTTGGGTGGCTGTAACAGGGTCATTTAGAAAAGGGGTGTGGCAAAATACACTAAAAAGCCTATAAATCCCAAATGAAAACTCAGAACTTTACCAAAATCGATGAGCATATGTGCCAGAACATGGTGAGGAAGCATGCAGAGTTTCATGGAGATCGGACCTTAGGTGGCGCTATAACTGGCAAAAAGCCTTCATTCTTATTAGGGGTTCAAGCATGAAATGCTGAAACCCTATTGTAATTGTAAGGATTTGTAAAACGCATCGTGCAGGACAAACCGTAAGGCCTAGAGACTTGAAACCTGGCCAGATGGTAGGCCTCAATTTGGGGACAACCTATCAGAGTATGACCCCGATTGGCCCATAGGTGGCGCTACAGCGACCAAAAGTACAAAATCGCCCATGACTCTTAGGCCGTTTGTCCCAGGATCAAGTGTCTTATATCGTTGGAATCCTTGGCTCAGGGCGGACAAAATGGCTATCTCCGATTTGCTTGCCGGCAGGGAAAATTTTCTTCTATGTCGAATTTTGTCCAAAACCTACTTTTGCGAACTAGTCCCTGGTTTTTCGCCCGATCGGAACCAAACCAGTCTAGGACAATTCTATGGACTCTCTAGATCAATAATTATCGAAAAAAAGTTGAACTTTTGCATTTGGGTGGCTGTAACAGGGTCATTTAGAAAAGGGGTGTGGCAAAATACACTAAAAAGCCTATAAATCCCAAATGAAAACTCAGAACTTTACCAAAATCGATGAGCATATGTGCCAGAACATGGTGAGGAAGCATGCAGAGTTTCATGGAGATCGGACCTTAGGTGGCGCTATAACTGGCAAAAAGCCTTCATTCTTATTAGGGGTTCAAGCATGAAATGCTGAAACCCTATTGTAATTGTAAGGATTTGTAAAACGCATCGTGCAGGACAAACCGTAAGGCCTAGAGACTTGAAACCTGGCCAGATGGTAGGCCTCAATTTGGGGACAACCTATCAGAGTATGACCCCGATTGGCCCATAGGTGGCGCTACAGCGACCAAAAGTACAAAATCGCCCATGACTCTTAGGCCGTTTGTCCCAGGATCAAGTGTCTTATATCGTTGGAATCCTTGGCTCAGGGCGGACAAAATGGCTATCTCCGATTTGCTCGCCGGCAGGGACAATTTTCTTCTATGTCGAATTTTGTCCAAAACCTACTTTTGCGAACTAGTCCCTGGTTTTTCGCCCGATCGGAACCAAACCAGTCTAGGACAATTCTATGGACTCTCTAGATCAATAATTATCGAAAAAAAGTTGAACTTTTGCATTTGGGTGGCTGTAACAGGGTCATTTAGAAAAGGGGTGTGGCAAAATACACTAAAAAGCCTATAAATCCCAAATGAAAACTCAGAACTTTACCAAAATCGATGAGCATATGTGTCAGAACATGGTGAGGAAGCATGCAGAGTTTCATGGAGATCGGACCTTAGGTGGCGCTATAACTGGCAAAAAGCCTTCATTCTTATTAGGGGTTCAAGCATGAAATGCTGAAACCCTATTGTAATTGTAAGGATTTGTAAAACGCATCGTGCAGGACAAACCGTAAGGCCTAGAGACTTGAAACCTGGCCAGATGGTAGGCCTCAATTTGGGGACAACCTATCAGAGTATGACCCCGATTGGCCCATAGGTGGCGCTACAGCGACCAAAAGTACAAAATCGCCCATGACTCTTAGGCCGTTTGTCCCAGGATCAAGTGTCTTATATCGTTGGAATCCTTGGCTCAGGGCGGACAAAATGGCTATCTCCGATTTGCTTGCCGGCAGGGAAAATTTTCTTCTATGTCGAATTTTGTCCAAAACCTACTTTTGCGAACTAGTCCCTGGTTTTTCGCCCGATCGGAACCAAACCAGTCTAGGACAATTCTATGGACTCTCTAGATCAATAATTATCGAAAAAAAGTTGAACTTTTGCATTTGGGTGGCTGTAACAGGGTCATTTAGAAAAGGGGTGTGGCAAAATACACTAAAAAGCCTATAAATCCCAAATGAAAACTCAGAACTTTACCAAAATCGATGAGCATATGTGTCAGAACATGGTGAGGAAGCATGCAGAGTTTCATGGAGATCGGACCTTAGGTGGCGCTATAACTGGCAAAAAGCCTTCATTCTTATTAGGGGTTCAAGCATGAAATGCTGAAACCCTATTGTAATTGTAAGGATTTGTAAAACGCATCGTGCAGGACAAACCGTAAGGCCTAGAGACTTGAAACCTGGCCAGATGGTAGGCCTCAATTTGGGGACAACCTATCAGAGTATGACCCCGATTGGCCCATAGGTGGCGCTACAGCGACCAAAAGTACAAAATCGCCCATGACTCTTAGGCCGTTTGTCCCAGGATCAAGTGTCTTATATCGTTGGAATCCTTGGCTCAGGGCGGACAAAATGGCTATCTCCGATTTGCTCGCCGGCAGGGACAATTTTCTTCTATGTCGAATTTTGTCCAAAACCTACTTTTGCGAACTAGTCCCTGGTTTTTCGCCCGATCGGAACCAAACCAGTCTAGGACAATTCTATGGACTCTCTAGATCAATAATTATCGAAAAAAAGTTGAACTTTTGCATTTGGGTGGCTGTAACAGGGTCATTTAGAAAAGGGGTGTGGCAAAATACACTAAAAAGCCTATAAATCCCAAATGAAAACTCAGAACTTTACCAAAATCGATGAGCATATGTGCCAGAACATGGTGAGGAAGCATGCAGAGTTTCATGGAGATCGGACCTTAGGTGGCGCTATAACTGGCAAAAAGCCTTCATTCTTATTAGGGGTTCAAGCATGAAATGCTGAAACCCTATTGTAATTGTAAGGATTTGTAAAACGCATCGTGCAGGACAAACCGTAAGGCCTAGAGACTTGAAACCTGGCCAGATGGTAGGCCTCAATTTGGGGACAACCTATCAGAGTATGACCCCGATTGGCCCATAGGTGGCGCTACAGCGACCAAAAGTACAAAATCGCCCATGACTCTTAGGCCGTTTGTCCCAGGATCAAGTGTCTTATATCGTTGGAATCCTTGGCTCAGGGCGGACAAAATGGCTATCTCCGATTTGCTTGCCGGCAGGGAAAATTTTCTTCTATGTCGAATTTTGTCCAAAACCTACTTTTGCGAACTAGTCCCTGGTTTTTCGCCCGATCGGAACCAAACCAGTCTAGGACAATTCTATGGACTCTCTAGATCAATAATTATCGAAAAAAAGTTGAACTTTTGCATTTGGGTGGCTGTAACAGGGTCATTTAGAAAAGGGGTGTGGCAAAATACACTAAAAAGCCTATAAATCCCAAATGAAAACTCAGAACTTTACCAAAATCGATGAGCATATGTGTCAGAACATGGTGAGGAAGCATGCAGAGTTTCATGGAGATCGGACCTTAGGTGGCGCTATAACTGGCAAAAAGCCTTCATTCTTATTAGGGGTTCAAGCATGAAATGCTGAAACCCTATTGTAATTGTAAGGATTTGTAAAACGCATCGTGCAGGACAAACCGTAAGGCCTAGAGACTTGAAACCTGGCCAGATGGTAGGCCTCAATTTGGGGACAACCTATCAGAGTATGACCCCGATTGGCCCATAGGTGGCGCTACAGCGACCAAAAGTACAAAATCGCCCATGACTCTTAGGCCGTTTGTCCCAGGATCAAGTGTCTTATATCGTTGGAATCCTTGGCTCAGGGCGGACAAAATGGCTATCTCCGATTTGCTTGCCGGCAGGGAAAATTTTCTTCTATGTCGAATTTTGTCCAAAACCTACTTTTGCGAACTAGTCCCTGGTTTTTCGCCCGATCGGAACCAAACCAGTCTAGGACAATTCTATGGACTCTCTAGATCAATAATTATCGAAAAAAAGTTGAACTTTTGCATTTGGGTGGCTGTAACAGGGTCATTTAGAAAAGGGGTGTGGCAAAATACACTAAAAAGCCTATAAATCCCAAATGAAAACTCAGAACTTTACCAAAATCGATGAGCATATGTGTCAGAACATGGTGAGGAAGCATGCAGAGTTTCATGGAGATCGGACCTTAGGTGGCGCTATAACTGGCAAAAAGCCTTCATTCTTATTAGGGGTTCAAGCATGAAATGCTGAAACCCTATTGTAATTGTAAGGATTTGTAAAACGCATCGTGCAGGACAAACCGTAAGGCCTAGAGACTTGAAACCTGGCCAGATGGTAGGCCTCAATTTGGGGACAACCTATCAGAGTATGACCCCGATTGGCCCATAGGTGGCGCTACAGCGACCAAAAGTACAAAATCGCCCATGACTCTTAGGCCGTTTGTCCCAGGATCAAGTGTCTTATATCGTTGGAATCCTTGGCTCAGGGCGGACAAAATGGCTATCTCCGATTTGCTCGCCGGCAGGGAAAATTTTCTTCTATGTCGAATTTTGTCCAAAACCTACTTTTGCGAACTAGTCCCTGGTTTTTCGCCCGATCGGAACCAAACCAGTCTAGGACAATTCTATGGACTCTCTAGATCAATAATTATCGAAAAAAAGTTGAACTTTTGCATTTGGGTGGCTGTAACAGGGTCATTTAGAAAAGGGGTGTGGCAAAATACACTAAAAAGCCTATAAATCCCAAATGAAAACTCAGAACTTTACCAAAATCGATGAGCATATGTGCCAGAACATGGTGAGGAAGCATGCAGAGTTTCATGGAGATCGGACCTTAGGTGGCGCTATAACTGGCAAAAAGCCTTCATTCTTATTAGGGGTTCAAGCATGAAATGCTGAAACCCTATTGTAATTGTAAGGATTTGTAAAACGCATCGTGCAGGACAAACCGTAAGGCCTAGAGACTTGAAACCTGGCCAGATGGTAGGCCTCAATTTGGGGACAACCTATCAGAGTATGACCCCGATTGGCCCATAGGTGGCGCTACAGCGACCAAAAGTACAAAATCGCCCATGACTCTTAGGCCGTTTGTCCCAGGATCAAGTGTCTTATATCGTTGGAATCCTTGGCTCAGGGCGGACAAAATGGCTATCTCCGATTTGCTCGCCGGCAGGGACAATTTTCTTCTATGTCGAATTTTGTCCAAAACCTACTTTTGCGAACTAGTCCCTGGTTTTTCGCCCGATCGGAACCAAACCAGTCTAGGACAATTCTATGGACTCTCTAGATCAATAATTATCGAAAAAAAGTTGAACTTTTGCATTTGGGTGGCTGTAACAGGGTCATTTAGAAAAGGGGTGTGGCAAAATACACTAAAAAGCCTATAAATCCCAAATGAAAACTCAGAACTTTACCAAAATCGATGAGCATATGTGCCAGAACATGGTGAGGAAGCATGCAGAGTTTCATGGAGATCGGACCTTAGGTGGCGCTATAACTGGCAAAAAGCCTTCATTCTTATTAGGGGTTCAAGCATGAAATGCTGAAACCCTATTGTAATTGTAAGGATTTGTAAAACGCATCGTGCAGGACAAACCGTAAGGCCTAGAGACTTGAAACCTGGCCAGATGGTAGGCCTCAATTTGGGGACAACCTATCAGAGTATGACCCCGATTGGCCCATAGGTGGCGCTACAGCGACCAAAAGTACAAAATCGCCCATGACTCTTAGGCCGTTTGTCCCAGGATCAAGTGTCTTATATCGTTGGAATCCTTGGCTCAGGGCGGACAAAATGGCTATCTCCGATTTGCTTGCCGGCAGGGAAAATTTTCTTCTATGTCGAATTTTGTCCAAAACCTACTTTTGCGAACTAGTCCCTGGTTTTTCGCCCGATCGGAACCAAACCAGTCTAGGACAATTCTATGGACTCTCTAGATCAATAATTATCGAAAAAAAGTTGAACTTTTGCATTTGGGTGGCTGTAACAGGGTCATTTAGAAAAGGGGTGTGGCAAAATACACTAAAAAGCCTATAAATCCCAAATGAAAACTCAGAACTTTACCAAAATCGATGAGCATATGTGTCAGAACATGGTGAGGAAGCATGCAGAGTTTCATGGAGATCGGACCTTAGGTGGCGCTATAACTGGCAAAAAGCCTTCATTCTTATTAGGGGTTCAAGCATGAAATGCTGAAACCCTATTGTAATTGTAAGGATTTGTAAAACGCATCGTGCAGGACAAACCGTAAGGCCTAGAGACTTGAAACCTGGCCAGATGGTAGGCCTCAATTTGGGGACAACCTATCAGAGTATGACCCCGATTGGCCCATAGGTGGCGCTACAGCGACCAAAAGTACAAAATCGCCCATGACTCTTAGGCCGTTTGTCCCAGGATCAAGTGTCTTATATCGTTGGAATCCTTGGCTCAGGGCGGACAAAATGGCTATCTCCGATTTGCTCGCCGGCAGGGACAATTTTCTTCTATGTCGAATTTTGTCCAAAACCTACTTTTGCGAACTAGTCCCTGGTTTTTCGCCCGATCGGAACCAAACCAGTCTAGGACAATTCTATGGACTCTCTAGATCAATAATTATCGAAAAAAAGTTGAACTTTTGCATTTGGGTGGCTGTAACAGGGTCATTTAGAAAAGGGGTGTGGCAAAATACACTAAAAAGCCTATAAATCCCAAATGAAAACTCAGAACTTTACCAAAATCGATGAGCATATGTGCCAGAACATGGTGAGGAAGCATGCAGAGTTTCATGGAGATCGGACCTTAGGTGGCGCTATAACTGGCAAAAAGCCTTCATTCTTATTAGGGGTTCAAGCATGAAATGCTGAAACCCTATTGTAATTGTAAGGATTTGTAAAACGCATCGTGCAGGACAAACCGTAAGGCCTAGAGACTTGAAACCTGGCCAGATGGTAGGCCTCAATTTGGGGACAACCTATCAGAGTATGACCCCGATTGGCCCATAGGTGGCGCTACAGCGACCAAAAGTACAAAATCGCCCATGACTCTTAGGCCGTTTGTCCCAGGATCAAGTGTCTTATATCGTTGGAATCCTTGGCTCAGGGCGGACAAAATGGCTATCTCCGATTTGCTTGCCGGCAGGGAAAATTTTCTTCTATGTCGAATTTTGTCCAAAACCTACTTTTGCGAACTAGTCCCTGGTTTTTCGCCCGATCGGAACCAAACCAGTCTAGGACAATTCTATGGACTCTCTAGATCAATAATTATCGAAAAAAAGTTGAACTTTTGCATTTGGGTGGCTGTAACAGGGTCATTTAGAAAAGGGGTGTGGCAAAATACACTAAAAAGCCTATAAATCCCAAATGAAAACTCAGAACTTTACCAAAATCGATGAGCATATGTGTCAGAACATGGTGAGGAAGCATGCAGAGTTTCATGGAGATCGGACCTTAGGTGGCGCTATAACTGGCAAAAAGCCTTCATTCTTATTAGGGGTTCAAGCATGAAATGCTGAAACCCTATTGTAATTGTAAGGATTTGTAAAACGCATCGTGCAGGACAAACCGTAAGGCCTAGAGACTTGAAACCTGGCCAGATGGTAGGCCTCAATTTGGGGACAACCTATCAGAGTATGACCCCGATTGGCCCATAGGTGGCGCTACAGCGACCAAAAGTACAAAATCGCCCATGACTCTTAGGCCGTTTGTCCCAGGATCAAGTGTCTTATATCGTTGGAATCCTTGGCTCAGGGCGGACAAAATGGCTATCTCCGATTTGCTCGCCGGCAGGGACAATTTTCTTCTATGTCGAATTTTGTCCAAAACCTACTTTTGCGAACTAGTCCCTGGTTTTTCGCCCGATCGGAACCAAACCAGTCTAGGACAATTCTATGGACTCTCTAGATCAATAATTATCGAAAAAAAGTTGAACTTTTGCATTTGGGTGGCTGTAACAGGGTCATTTAGAAAAGGGGTGTGGCAAAATACACTAAAAAGCCTATAAATCCCAAATGAAAACTCAGAACTTTACCAAAATCGATGAGCATATGTGCCAGAACATGGTGAGGAAGCATGCAGAGTTTCATGGAGATCGGACCTTAGGTGGCGCTATAACTGGCAAAAAGCCTTCATTCTTATTAGGGGTTCAAGCATGAAATGCTGAAACCCTATTGTAATTGTAAGGATTTGTAAAACGCATCGTGCAGGACAAACCGTAAGGCCTAGAGACTTGAAACCTGGCCAGATGGTAGGCCTCAATTTGGGGACAACCTATCAGAGTATGACCCCGATTGGCCCATAGGTGGCGCTACAGCGACCAAAAGTACAAAATCGCCCATGACTCTTAGGCCGTTTGTCCCAGGATCAAGTGTCTTATATCGTTGGAATCCTTGGCTCAGGGCGGACAAAATGGCTATCTCCGATTTGCTTGCCGGCAGGGAAAATTTTCTTCTATGTCGAATTTTGTCCAAAACCTACTTTTGCGAACTAGTCCCTGGTTTTTCGCCCGATCGGAACCAAACCAGTCTAGGACAATTCTATGGACTCTCTAGATCAATAATTATCGAAAAAAAGTTGAACTTTTGCATTTGGGTGGCTGTAACAGGGTCATTTAGAAAAGGGGTGTGGCAAAATACACTAAAAAGCCTATAAATCCCAAATGAAAACTCAGAACTTTACCAAAATCGATGAGCATATGTGTCAGAACATGGTGAGGAAGCATGCAGAGTTTCATGGAGATCGGACCTTAGGTGGCGCTATAACTGGCAAAAAGCCTTCATTCTTATTAGGGGTTCAAGCATGAAATGCTGAAACCCTATTGTAATTGTAAGGATTTGTAAAACGCATCGTGCAGGACAAACCGTAAGGCCTAGAGACTTGAAACCTGGCCAGATGGTAGGCCTCAATTTGGGGACAACCTATCAGAGTATGACCCCGATTGGCCCATAGGTGGCGCTACAGCGACCAAAAGTACAAAATCGCCCATGACTCTTAGGCCGTTTGTCCCAGGATCAAGTGTCTTATATCGTTGGAATCCTTGGCTCAGGGCGGACAAAATGGCTATCTCCGATTTGCTTGCCGGCAGGGAAAATTTTCTTCTATGTCGAATTTTGTCCAAAACCTACTTTTGCGAACTAGTCCCTGGTTTTTCGCCCGATCGGAACCAAACCAGTCTAGGACAATTCTATGGACTCTCTAGATCAATAATTATCGAAAAAAAGTTGAACTTTTGCATTTGGGTGGCTGTAACAGGGTCATTTAGAAAAGGGGTGTGGCAAAATACACTAAAAAGCCTATAAATCCCAAATGAAAACTCAGAACTTTACCAAAATCGATGAGCATATGTGTCAGAACATGGTGAGGAAGCATGCAGAGTTTCATGGAGATCGGACCTTAGGTGGCGCTATAACTGGCAAAAAGCCTTCATTCTTATTAGGGTTCAAGCATGAAATGCTGAAACCCCTATTGTAATTGTAAGGATTTGTAAAACGCATCGTGCAGGACAAACCGTAAGGCCTAGAGACTTGAAACCTGGCCAGATGGTAGGCCTCAATTTGGGGACAACCTATCAGAGTATGACCCCGATTGGCCCATAGGTGGCGCTACAGCGACCAAAAGTACAAAATCGCCCATGACTCTTAGGCCGTTTGTCCCAGGATCAAGTGTCTTATATCGTTGGAATCCTTGGCTCAGGGCGGACAAAATGGCTATCTCCGATTTGCTCGCCCGCAGGGAAAATTTTCTTCTATGTCGAATTTTGTCCAAAACCTACTTTTGCGAACTAGTCCCTGGTTTTTCGCCCGATCGGAACCAAACCAGTCTAGGACAATTCTATGGACTCTCTAGATCAATAATTATCGAAAAAAAGTTGAACTTTTGCATTTGGGTGGCTGTAACAGGGTCATTTAGAAAAGGGGTGTGGCAAAATACACTAAAAAGCCTATAAATCCCAAATGAAAACTCAGAACTTTACCAAAATCGATGAGCATATGTGCCAGAACATGGTGAGGAAGCATGCAGAGTTTCATGGAGATCGGACCTTAGGTGGCGCTATAACTGGCAAAAAGCCTTCATTCTTATTAGGGGTTCAAGCATGAAATGCTGAAACCCTATTGTAATTGTAAGGATTTGTAAAACGCATCGTGCAGGACAAACCGTAAGGCCTAGAGACTTGAAACCTGGCCAGATGGTAGGCCTCAATTTGGGGACAACCTATCAGAGTATGACCCCGATTGGCCCATAGGTGGCGCTACAGCGACCAAAAGTACAAAATCGCCCATGACTCTTAGGCCGTTTGTCCCAGGATCAAGTGTCTTATATCGTTGGAATCCTTGGCTCAGGGCGGACAAAATGGCTATCTCCGATTTGCTCGCCGCAGGGACAATTTTCTTCTATGTCGAATTTTGTCCAAAACCTACTTTTGCGAACTAGTCCCTGGTTTTTCGCCCGATCGGAACCAAACCAGTCTAGGACAATTCTATGGACTCTCTAGATCAATAATTATCGAAAAAAAGTTGAACTTTTGCATTTGGGTGGCTGTAACAGGGTCATTTAGAAAAGGGGTGTGGCAAAATACACTAAAAAGCCTATAAATCCCAAATGAAAAACTCAGAACTTTACCAAAATCGATGAGCATATGTGTCAGAACATGGTGAGGAAGCATGCAGAGTTTCATGGAGATCGGACCTTAGGTGGCGCTATAACTGGCAAAAAGCCTTCATTCTTATTAGGGGTTCAAGCATGAAATGCTGAAACCCTATTGTAATTGTAAGGATTTGTAAAACGCATCGTGCAGGACAA